>ML810567.1:100407-131066 GCA_009831015.1 Picea engelmannii | reverse complement strand
TCCGAACGGTGCAAGAAACAAGAAAAATCAATATTGGAATGAACCAGTCCCCGAAATATGTCAACTTGGGAGTTGGTTGCACCCCCGAAGAGGTTGATCAATATGTTTCCTTATTCAAAGGATGTATTGATTTGTTCACTTGAACCTATGATTATTTGAAGGCATGTGATAAAATTATATTCCATAATATCATTCCTTTGAGGGAAGAATCTAAACCAGTGAAACAAAAAATAAGAATGATGAATCCCAAGCTGAAACCTCTGGTAAAAATCAAGTTGGAGAAGTTAAAGAAGGAAGGGATAATTTATCCCATCAGACATTCATACTGGCTTTCAAATCCAATGATTGTCAGGAGGAAGACCATGGAAATCTGAATGTGCATTGACTTCATAGATCTTAACAAAGCAAGCATAAAAGACAATTTTTCATTGCCCAACATGGAGTTTTTTCTACAACAAGTTACTGGATCGGCATGCATGTCTATGTTGGATGGTTTCTTTGAATATAATCAGGTTTTAGTAGCTGAGGAAGATAAACAAAAGACAACATTTATCACACCATGGGAGACAGATGCATATGCTAGAATGCCCTTCGGTTTGAAGAATGTTGGAGCCACATTCCAAAGGGACATGGATCATGCATTCAACAGATTTATAGGAAAGATTATGGAAGACTAACAAGATGACTTGACAGTGCATTCAAACAAATGGGAGGATCACATCCATAATTTAAGAAACGTTTTTGAAAGATGTAGATTATACGACGTTTCTTTGAACCCAAAGAAATATTTGTTCACTGTGACTCAAGGCAAGTTGTTGGGCCATATTGTATGCAAGGAAGGGATTTACATAGATCTAGAAAGAGTTAAATAAATTAATGATCTCAACCCCCGGACATCTAAGAAGGGAGTCCAATCATTCTTTGGGAAAATCAATTTTGTTTGAAGATTTGTCCCCGATTACACAAGCATTGTAAAGCCTATCAATTTGTTGTTGAAAAAGGAGCAGAGATTCAAGTGGACAAGAGATACTCAGGAAGTGTTCAACAATATCAAAGGGGCAATCACCACTGCTGCTTTCCTCATTAGTCCAGACTTTCAAAGATATTTTATTATCTACTCATTTTCTGCAGAGGTAGTCGTTACTTCCATCCTCACTCAGAAAAATAGCAAAGGAGAAGAAATCTCGATAAGTTTTAAGAGAAAAACCCTACATGACTACGAGTTGAGGTATTCAGAACTCAAGAAGCAATATTTGTCTCTTGTAAAACTTGTAGCACACTTTCGGACGTATATATCAAACTCCCATGTGATGGCTTATGTTCCCTCGTCACCAGTCAAAATGCTTCTAAATCAACAGTTGAGAGAAGGGAAATGGGATAACTGGTTAGAAAAAATTCAAGAATATGATATCAAGATTAAACCTTTGAAAGCAATCGAAGGAAATTTTTTATGCAAGCTCATTGCGAATAGGGACTCGGTCGATGGGATGATTTCAATCTTAGTTGAAGAACCATTAGTTGATTCAGAATGGTACGGAGATATCATATTCTACTTAAGGTCTTGGAAATTCCCTGTCACAATGAATCCCAAGGAGAGAAGGACACTCAAGATGAAGGTGAACCAATACGTGTTGATTGCTGACATACTTTTAGAAGGAATTTTGATGGTATATTGTTGATATGCGTCGATGAAAATCAAGCCCAAGGATAGATCAAAGAATTCCATGAGGGAATATGTGGTGGACACTTTTCACCTACTGCAACCGCCCACAAAATAATCAGAGTGGGATTTTACTGGTTGTCAACCTTCAGAGATTCGTATGTCGTAATAAGGAGGCATCTGTCATGTCAGCAGTTTTCAGGAAAAATGAAGAAAGTTGAGATGCCTTTGCAACCAATTGTGGTAGAACAACCATTTTCCCAGTGGACACTTGATGTTGTTAGGCCGATTAATCTGAAATCTAGCAAGGGTCATATATACATTCTGATAGCTACTGATTATTTCACAAAATGGATAGAAGTGGTGGCGCTAAAGAAGGTTGATGACGAAGAATTGATTAGATTCCTCAAGGACAACATTATGTCGAGATTTGGGGTACAATATGGTATCATCATGGATCAATCATCTAATTATTATCCACAAGGAAATGGCCTTGTTGAGTCCACAAAAAAAAACACTTGTGCAGATACTGAAGAAAGGCATTGATAGCAACCAAAGGAATTGGCATCTGAGGCTGACAGAAGCATTATGGGAAAGCAGGAAAACCCTGAAGGATAGCACTGAGATGTCTCCATATCTATTGGTTTATGGGAAAGAGGAAAAAATGTCGATTATCCTTGAGCTTAACGCATTGATCTCTATGGTTAATACTTAGGATACAAAAGACACTTCACCTATCCAGAAAAGAATCAATCAGTTGTTGAAGTTGGAAAAGGAATGAATCAAAGACTTGAATCGAACTTCTCAGAGGCAGCAGAGCATCAAGAGATATTATGATCAAAGAAAAACTATGAAGAGCTTTCAGAAGGGAGAACTGGTACTGCTTTGGAACAAATCCAAGGAGAATCCATCCATGCATACAAATTTTGAATCACTCTCAATCAGACCTTACGTCATCGAAAAGATATTGGGATTTAACTCATATATGATCCAAGACATGAAAGGAAAAAGGTTAATGTTACCTGTCAACAGGAAACGTTTGAAAGGTTTCTTCTCCTAGCACTTTTTCATTCTCATTGTACATAATTTTATTTTGTTCAGTTTGTATATTCTTAATCTAACTCCATAGCCCAATGGGAAGAAGCACATGGTCACGAGAGATTTTGGATTCTTGACAACCCACAAGGGGTTATCATCCCATAATTGGAGCCTATTGTTGAGGTCATTTCCTTCTTCCGAAATTTCCCTCCCCTTTTTTATTTTCCCTAATTCTTTAACCCTTTCGTTTCCCTCTTCTATACTTACCCATTTTTCCATTTTCTTTTTTCCCTTCTACTATCCCTTTCTATTTCTATACTTAGTCACAATTTTTTAGACGGTAGGTTCCCAGGTTGGCGGACTTACGAATCCTCACCTCCATCTATAACCTCACATCACAAGTCCAACCAATCGTCGTGTTGTTCCATACTTAGTTGATTTTGCAATAATGGGTTCCCGGGTTGGCGGGATCGAACTCTCAAGATCCCATGTTCCGTGATATACATATTGCACCAAAAAGTTCCACAATCTGCATTTTGATCCCCGGACTCCTCGAACTTCCAAGTCTCATTCTGCCTACGATGAGTTCGTCTGACCACTGCGCCATTCTATACTTAGCCAATTTCACACCTTCTATCGTCGTTGACTCCCGGATTTCTGAGTTCACCAAAGTATCAAATCATATTTCTCTCTCGTCCGTCCCCTCCACCCTCATGCCCTTCCCAATGCACATTTACTATGATTTTAATCCTAACAACTCACCATACATGTTCGAAAGGATTATCATTAATAAGTGAAAGGATCGAGGATATTTCCTATTAAAATGCATCAAACCAAGATTTATGGAGGATTATATTATCCCCCTCTCACATTCATTTTAAACATTATATTGATCAAAGGAACGTTCTCGTCAACTTATGGCAGCAACTCAACAATAGTTATGTGGAGATACATTGAATATTTCCAGGCATGAGGACCAGATTTTTCAGTGGTCCAGAGAATATCTCTACTACTCATTCCCTTGTTCTCGGAAGGAAGTAATCTAGACGTCTGTAATTGCACGTGCAGGTTGTGTCCCGAAATTCTTTGACTATAAGTAATTTGTCACCTAGTGTGCCGAGATATATATTCCAAGCCAATGGACTATTCAGTTGCGGGACCATTCCCATGTCTCTCTATCACCTTAGGTATTCCATAAGATGTTGATACTTTCTGAGCTAACGCTTACCTTGAAGGGTGAATATTATAGAGAGTTCTTAAAGAAGCATGACAATGGATTGGACCTCTTGCCTGAATTCCTAGAGAACCCAGCGGTCCTCCCTGAGGACATCATGAGATTGTAGGTTGGCTCATTTAAAAATACTTTCCGATAAATTACATGGATTTTCACAAGGATAACAGGACAAGAAACTATTGTCAGCATGTCTCGGATGATTCTTTGCATTCTATATTTTATGGTCAAAGAACAAGCCATCTTCGATTGGGGTAAGTTGATTTCCATTGAAATATCTTCCCAATTGACGCAATACAAGAAGGAGGAGAAATTATTTATGTCATCCTATTTGGTTTTCATGATAGCACATTGCTATCAGTTCCCGAGATTTTCTGTGTGTAAGAAGGTAAATTGTGAATTCGACCCAGTAACCTTCTGGTATCAAACATTATGGAGGCACAAGGCCTCCCAACATTTTTATGAAGTTTTTAATGATTTTGTCTCATTTTTTAAAGGCTTGTTGTTTGGAAAGGACACTCCTTGGATGTCTGACCAGGCGAGTAAGTTCATGGATAGGAAGGGGACACTAGAACAAATGGAGAATTATAACATTATAAGGATTTTTGGTTCCAAGGAAAATCCTTCCTTCCTTCCATGCCACATATCTGACAAAATGTTTGTTGTTGAAATAGCAAGGTAGTACAACTACTAGTTGCATTTTTTCCATGAAAAGAGAAAAAAGCAGTACATACCTCTACCTTGGAAAGTTGGGGACTTCATATTCAGAAATATGAATAGTATTGATGAATTCACAGGCCACTTCCACAGCCTGAATCTAAAATATGTTGAAAGAGTAAAAGGGTTCGACCCTAGAAATTTTTTTGTAGAACATCTATTGGCTATTAGTTTTAGAAATTATTTCATTAATGTTATTCTGAATGAAGATGGAGATAATGTCTCAGACACTCCCACTTGTGACACTGTGACCTAGAAACGATACTCAACAGCAATGAGTTGTACAAGTAGAGAGGAAAAGGTTCAGGTGAGAAGAGTTCCCAATCCCCAACTATCACTCCAAAGAGTACAACATCTCGGAGAAGTGCTCCAACGGCCCAAAAAATTAAGAAAGTAACCCACAGTGCTTTAGGTAGAGGAGGAGATAAGAACTCTCCTTCAAGAAAATTGAAAGTTCCCACAAGCTTCCCTTGAGGAAGAAAAGAAAAAACATTGTGCAAGAAGAGGAGGGACCTCGAGGTGAAAGAGACATCCACAACCTCTCCCTCGAGGATATGGAACTTGAAATTGGCATCGAAAAAGTGTTCCCCAACGTTGACCAGCTAGAGAACACTACTCACCAGAATCCTCAGATGGAAATAATTGAGAGCGAGACCTTCGATGAAGAAGAGTCTTTTGTATTGCAGAGAATTGTTTTTGACAGCGAGTCCAAAAATTTGATTATTGAGAAAAGAGATGCAAAGAATAAAAATGGGAAATCTCATTCATGGATTAACCTACGGAACATGTGGCCTTCCCAAATTTCCCAAATTCACCGAGATATTGGAGATTCTCTAGATAATTCTATTGGAGGCCTTGAAGCAGAGAATGCCAGGTTAAAGGAAAGAATCAAAGAATTGGAGGAAACTTCAATGCCTCTTCCAGTACTTGCTAGTCCTTTAGCAATGATCATGCCTACCACACCTGCAACAAAATTAAAAGTATCAGCAAGTCTTGTCACATCAACCAGGGGCTATGTCGAGAAGAATATCAAGAAAATAATGGAATTAATTATAGAGGCTTGGGAGATGTCAAAGAGAATGGTCTCTTTTGGAATGAGAGCACATGCCTTTCATGAATATTTACAGACAGATTTGAAAAACGAAAAAGGTTTCTACCTCAATGTGGTTGTACCCTTTGGTTTTAAAGTTACCAATATGACAGAGTTGAAAAGAAGGAGGAGGATATCCCTTCTCTGAACTGGATAAAACAACTAAACGCATGATGGAAGGAAAAGGTTAAGAACCTGAATATTATTGTCTAAGCATGCAGCCAGGCCATAACTAGAAGAGAATAATTATTCAAAAGGTTGACTGAGATAGACCTAGTTGGGAGCACCAATGAGGTCCAAGACCCCAAATTGATTCTCAACTCATTGTTCTTAACCAAGAAAGCCTTTGATGAACAAGTTGAGATCTTTAATGGGTTATCATTTGAAAATTTATATGGCATTCTTGAGTATAGTGAAGATGACGTGGAAAAGTGGCCAGTCGACTATTCAATAAAAAATCAAGATATTGAAGAAGCTTTGAGGAATATTTATATTGATCTAAGGGACTTGGAAGGAAAGCTCTTCAATATAAAAATATGGCATGAAATCAACGTGGCTCCAATGAAGAGCTACATTGAGGAGTGGTTTAAAAAGGTTGTTGACAAACTTACCGATGAAGGGAAAAGGATGGTTGAGACGGTTCCTGTAACCGCAGATGAAATCCATAAAAGGACATCAGTGAGAAAGCGACAAGCATGAGATACCATCATATTAAGTTCATACTGATCACATCTTTATGTCTTTATCAAGATCTTCATCCAGTTACTCCACCTCTTTAAATAGAAAGGTTTAACCGAAAACTGATCATTTCCTTTTTCTTCTTACCAGGTCTTGCTATCTTCCGCCACCCACTTTCTTCTTTCTACAAACTTCATTCTTATACCTATTTTATTTATGGTCTGTCGGAGCCCCAATCCTAGACATTATGACAAACACATTTAAATTTCAGAGAATATGTATTGAACTATGTAATTTTTAGAAATTCTAAGAGAGTTATTTTGGGAACAATCTCGACTGTACTTTGTAACCTAGATTTTCTGAATATAAAGTATTTGAGGTTGATTTATCGTTATCTTCATTTGAGCTACCCATGTATCACTATGTCAGAGTTCTCTTATGCATGCAGATCATTTTCTTTTACTTTTTATGTGATCAGAAATCTTTATCCCTACTATGATGGATGTGAGGAAATTTTGTTTATTTTCTTTAAATGTATAAATGTATGTGCTTCCTGGTCCATTCTTAGGAACTTTCTTTAAAAAAGAAAATAAAGACATTTTCCATTTGTCTCTTTTACATATTTTTACTTTCCTTCGACGGACTTCTATAAAAGTCCCACATTTTAAAAAATATCGAACAAAGGAGTACCACCTCTATACAAATGCAGGGGGGTTTGTATCCTCGTGAGGTTGTCATTTCATTCCTAACGGATTCAAGTGTCAACAACTGCCTACTAAGTCTAATTATTTATCTAAAAATTGTATTTATAATAAAGAATTTTAGGAATGCATATTTAAATTTATTAATGTGATGCAAGGATTTTTTTTTTTAAATTTGTGTTTGACAATTCAATTATTGTGATGAACGGTCTTAAAGCAAAGATACCTCAATAGTAGCTCTTAATTTTACTATTCATTTTGACATATAGTTTTATTTTTACATGTCATTAATAATTATTATGGTATTACCCAATTTCATATATATATCTATTGTTATTGATTACTCAAATAAGTGAGTATTTTCTATTTTTATTTATGTTTCTATTTATGACATTTCTATAGTTGATATTCTTTCTATTATGGAAATTTAGATATTTTATAAAGAAAATATATTAATAAATATAAAGTACTAGGAGTGGCTAGGAAGGGATTTCCCTTTTTTTTAACTTTCTTTTTGTATTATACAAAAATTGGAACTTTTTAATTTTTAAACTCTTATAAATTCCAAATTTTACAGCTTACAATTTCATGATTCATTTCATAGAGCTACTGAACTCTTTCACAAATTTGTTGCTCATCCATGGACTGTTAAGAGATGGGTTTTAGAATAGTTTTGCAAGAAAATATTTTCTTGATGCACCATCTTGAAGTAAAATAAACATATCATTATTTCCACCTCATGATCTGAAGGTTGAAGGCAACCCAATGAAATTTTTGAATGTTTCCTATCTTGTGGCACACTAATATGACCCCAAGGGGTTGGTCTAATAGAGGGCCTATATACATTTACCCTCATATATGCCCCCCTTGAAGTCATATCACACACCTTCCATTAATTGAAGGTGGGAAATTATATATTGTTGGTTGTTAGAAATTAATACTCTCAAAAAAACTTCCACAACATGAATATTAATTTTGGTGACCTTGTCAACCTTGATCACATTTTTTTTTATCCCACCTATGTCATTCTTTTAAATCCTGTCCATGAGATTTGGTTTCATTTTATAAAATTTTAGTCATTAATCGTATAAATTCATATTTCTTCTCTTCAAGACATCATGCATGTTATCAAATTGATTTGTTTTAGCCACTTCATGAGATTTTTGGATTTCGAGAATAAAAATTATCTTTTTTGTTCATTAACATTCAAATCTATGAAATGGATCGGATGTAAATGTCCACCCTCATAATAGATATCTAATCATTAATATTTGGGAATCACAAGCACTGCTTTCACTCATGTTCAGTTTCTCTATTTTCTCTTCTTCACATAAAGAAAATAAAACAATTTTTTATGTAGTTATTATTTCAAAAAGAATTGCAAGTATCGTTGTGACATGCAACATTAAAAATTAATTATCAAATAAAGGCAAATATTTAAACAAGAATGTCGTTATGTAAATATTTCTTGATGTGCAAGGTAGGACATCAAATTTAAACCTTGGGTCCATCTTGAGAGCCTCAAAATTTTGTAGTCCTTGCTTTTGTTTGGATGAAAAGTTGGAAAACAATCATTGTGTTGTGACAATTAACAAGCACTCCAATCTTGTGGGAATTTGTCCAAACACAATTAATTCTACTAGCATACCCCTTTAATGAGGGAATGAGAATGTTGAAGTTATTTGGCGAAGGAAAAGAAAGAAGACGAAAGAAGAAACTTGTGCTATCTTTACTGCAAAGTCATGATTGAAGCAAGATCCCATCATAAAGTAAAATATTGTGCTAGAGATATGAATGTGTTTTGAGAAGAAGACATGTAGCAGAGAAACACAAAATAAGTTGATCACATTGTTGACTACATTATTTTTTACATCATAAAAAAGGATTGCAAAGTGGTTATTGGAATATGATTTCAACATCAAGTGAATATGGTCATGGATATTAGCCTTTATAATGCCCTCAAAGTTATAGTTTGGGCCACTTTCCTAGAAGCTAGGAGAGCTATGATAACTAAAAGGGAAATATCAATGCTTGGGAATTGAATTGATGATTCCATGGACACCATAGACTAAATATCGGAATCTCTAGTGGAGTTGAAGAACTTGAGATGGAGCTTAAGATGAAGAGGTGGAACACTTTCAATATTCAGTGGAGAAATGTGGACCTTTTCACACTTTTAGACATATCCTTAGTTTGGGAAATACACATCCATGTACATAATACATATTAAGAAATTCCATAGTACAATAATCTCTATGGTTTCATTAATATTTAATAATATCATTCTTTGGGAGACTTTCTAGCGGTAGGGATGGGAGGATAGTAAGCATTGGTTATGTGCCCTTATTCTTCGACTCTTAAAAGAATGTACCTAACTAAGATTAGACGAGAGGTTCCCATTGCAGCATCCAAATTAAACAAATTGGGGTCCCAAAGAACTATGAATGTCCCTAATTCTCCTTCTAAGAATACCATTATAACCTAACATTCTTTACAACATTTCCTAGCTATGAGTATCATAGTACTTATATCACATTTAATTTCTTAAAGCATGATGATTCCTACTTTTTCTTGGTTAATCATTTTCCTTAAGAGGTGATGCTTAGATTGGGCATTCAAACCTATAATATTCCATGAGATGAAATTTATATTATACTTTGGGATATATATCTCTAGGGATATAGGGATATATCCATGGGTATATATACCATTTTGGTATTTGTTTTTTAAAACAAATTATTCCCATCGAATATTCGATGCCAACGATCTTACGTCTGATGATTGTGTTTATGCATTCGACGATTGTGTTATAGTTCGGACTACTATATGCATCGGATTAGTGATGACCATAAGGGACATCCTACAATGGCTGTAAGGGTCGAATTATCGACGACCCTGCCATGGGTCCGACGTATTTAAGAGGCAGTTAACCGATGATATATTTGTCAGATATTCGAGGGATACTGATATTAAATATTCAAAAAATGCAGTAGTATCTTCGATGGGGATGTGTCAACAAACCGACAAATGATTGTGTTTACCGAATATCTGACGACGTGTTGTTGACACTTAAAAAAACTATTATCGTCGGATTATAGATGCATAATTGCCAAATTTCAGAAAAAATAATCGTTGGATTTTGTGTACAAATGTAGTAGTGCCAGAAAGAATCCTTGAAACAAGAATTAAGTAGCTGATAAATCGAGCAATTACATAGTTTTTGGATTACTGAGAGGGGGGGTGAATCAGTAATAGAGAAATTTAATCCTTTTTCACCAAAAATGCAAGTGTTATATCAATGTAGCATTATCATCCAATAGTTACAGAGTAAATAAACAATGAACAAATGAGAAATCACACACGTATAGAGTACACCAGTGTTTTTTTGCGTGGAAACCCAAAGTGGGAGAAAACCATGAAATGTTTTTTCTTATATGTCTTAAAGAATTACATTCATTGGAAGCACCAACTTCCTTTGTTTTTCAGCTGCAACTGGAAGGAGGCTCCAACCCCCTAGTTTCTCAGGCTACAACCTGAGGGAAGCTCCAACTCCTCAATTCTCTGGCTATAACCAGAAGCAGGCTACAACCCCCTAAGTTCTCCAGCTACAACCGGAAGGTGGCTACAACCACCTATCCTTGCCCCATCCAACCGCCTTGAAACATAAATTCCAAAAGTACACAACTTATCACTGTCACTGAATCAACCACTGCCAATGTCAACCTATCATTGTCACATGATACCAATAACTAGTAACAACTTGTACAAATCAACCTGCACCAAACAACATGTACCAATAACCTGAACCAACATGTACCATGCATCAACCTTGACTCATCAAGATGTACCAACATCATCAAATATACACTTCATGTATGTGCCAACTCATCAACTATACACCTCATGTATGTGCCAACTCATCAACTATAAACCTCATGTATGTGCCAACTCATCAACTACTTGTCTCAACCATGTACCCAACATGTACCTCAACCATAAACCAAAGACATACACCAATATAACCATCAAAAGTTATCTAACAATTCATCACTCTATCCATAAACCAAATACCATAAACCCTTATATCAAACCATGTGCCACAACCTCACTATTTTGTATCCTTAAGCTAAACCAACAACTTTAGAAACACATCACAACCAAAAGACCTATACCCATATGCCAAATACCGACAACAAAATACCAATTGTATCCCTCAACAAATCTTATATATGCAGCAATATTGAACATCCAATACCATCTCAAGAGATAAAACCTAGCTCACAATAAATACCTCAAACAAGATGTGCCATATCTCTCATAAATAGACCCAAACCATGTTGCTACTGTGATTTTTCTGTTGCACTTTTTCTGCCGCCATTTGTCTACCGTGATTTTTCTATCGCACTTTTTCTGCCGTGGTTTTTCTGTCGCACTTTTTCTACCGCGATTTTCTGTCGCAATTTTTCTGCCGCACTTTTCCTACCACACTTTTCCTGCCACACTTTTTCTGCTGCAATTTTTCTCTATCAATAATACCTACCCAAATAAACTTTCACAAAATAGATATTCAAGTGTGATTAAAATGAGAGAGTCTTCCCTCTTATTTACACTTTCATGTAGCTTCTTCAAGGGGTTACCTTTTAACCATCTTAACCCATTTTCCTTATTTTAGGGTTAACCAACTTCTAACCACTTGTCCACTTAGTAATTTCTCCATTAACTTTATTATTTAAATAATTTCTTTTGTATCCACTTTGACTTATACTACACTCATCACTTCACTTTATTATTTACCTTCTAAAATCTCTCAAATCACTTTCCTCATTTTAGGGATTTCTCCATTAAATTTATTATTTAAATAATTTCTTCTTTGCAAACAGTTTGACTACTTTGACCTTTTAGAGCTTCTAGATGATTCATGAGGGTTCTCCAACTTCACATGGCCATAACTCTCTAACCATGAGGAGTTATGTGACATTCCACATACCACCAGAAATGGCATGACATGTACTATCCATCTAGAATAGTCTTACCTACAAATATATCAAAACTCATACCATTATCCCTCAAACAAACTTGGGTCCATTACCCAAGCCTTTGTGCTATCGAAATTCACTACCGAAATTTATTCAAGGGTTGACATCAATGACAACCAACCCAATTAATAAACAATATCCCCCTTTGGCATTGATGGAAACACTCTCATGCAATATTGAAGTCATGTCATGCAATACTGAAGTCATATCACTCATGCTCCCCCTGTGACCATCGCTCCCCCTGGAACCATGCCTATGTGTTATGCATCTAATAAATCTCTCCCCCTTTGTCATCAATGGAAAAGGTATCTTTCCATCTAGGGTTTCTCCCCCTAACTGAAGTATCCTTGGGGATACTCCTCATGTCTCAACTCTTCCTTAAACTAATCTCCCCACCTGAATTGTCCTCTTTATGGTGCTTCCTCGTGTAAATCTAAGACATATAAGATAAGAGTTCAAAAGCATTCATTTTGGAGTAGAAATAAATCTGAGTCTCTGGCAAAGATACTCAAAGGATTCCCATGGAAGCGGTTTTTTAAATATCTCTGACACTTGTTCTTTTGTGCCCACATATTCAACTATGATGTTCTTTTCTACAACATGTTCCCGTAGAAATTGATACTTGATTGGAATGTGCTTCATCTTGGAGTGCATCACCGGGTTCTTTGAGATATTGATGGCGCTTGTATTATCAAAATCGATTGTAATGGGCTCATCATACTCAACCTATATATATTTCAGAGTTTGTTTCATCCATAGAACCTGTGTACAACATGTTGATGCTGCAATATAATCTTCCTCGGTTCTAGATAAATATATTGATGATTGTTTCTTGCTTAGCCATGATACTAAACACTCACCCAAGTAGAATGTTGCTCCATTGGTGCTTCATCGGTCATCAATGCAACCTACCCAATCTACATCTATGTAGGCAATAATTGATAGATCCTTTCCTTTTGGATACCATAATCCAAACTCTTTTGTCCTTTAAGATATTCGAAAATCCTCTTCACTGCTAATACATGTGATTCCTTTAGTGTTGCTTGAAATCATGTCCCCTGTCCAACTTCTTGCATTACATCTGGTCTGGATGTTGTCACATATAGTAGGCTACTAATAATTGACCTGTATTTCCTTTAATATGTAGACTTTGAATCATCATATTTGCTCAACTTGCAACTGGTTTGCATGGGAGTGATAACTCGTTTGCAATATTCCATTCCGAACCTCTTTAACACTTCTCTGATATACTTGGTTTGAGAAATAAAAATTCCTTGGTTTCTTTGACATATCTGAAGTCCTAGAAAGAAGGATAGTTCTCCAAGTAATGAAATTTCAAATTAATTATGCATATCCTTTGCAAATTTCTAGCTTAACCTGTCATCATTACTACCAAAAATAATATCATCAACATAAACTTCAATTAATAAAATACTACCTTGACTTACCTTGATGTAGAGGTTGGTGTTTGCACTTCCTTTTCTGAACCCTGCATGTTGTCGATATTTATTCAGTCTAGAGTACCATGCTCTAGGCGCCTGTTTTAGACCATACAAGGCCTTCTTTCATTAACACACATAATCTATGTTCTCTAACAACTGAAATCCTTCTCATTGTTCAATGTTGAATTCTTCTTCAAGTTCTCCATTCAAAAAAGATGATTTTACGTCCATCTAATACACTTTAATATTTTTGGAGCATGCATAAGCTAAAAGCAATAGAATTGCTTCCATCCTAGAAACTGGGGAAAATATCTCTTTAAAGTCGATTCCTTCAACCTATGCATATCCTTTACATATCAATCTAGCTTTGTTCCTTGTAACATATCCATATTCATTCAATTTATTCCTCTATACCCACTTTGTGTCGGTCACATTATTATCTTTTGGTCTTGGAACCAATTCCCAAGTGTCATTTTTCTCTATTTGATCCAATTCTTCATCCATGGCCTTATTCCAAAATTCATCCTTGTTGGCCTCTTAAAAACAGATTGGTTCAATCGTAGATGAGAGTGCTAGGTGCATTTGTTCTGGCAAACACATTCTTATTCTAGTCTCAACTCATGCATCTTTGTTTCCGATAATCTGATCTGAAGGATGATTCTTCTATACTAGTCTACTAGGTGTCTTTGGAAGCACTGGTTGAACTTGTTCTTCTTCTTCTGTCGGATCCTCTTCATCTTCCCCTTCTTTTTCATCTTTTGTTTCTTCTTCGTAAAGTTGTTGCATTGATTCATTTTCTTCTTCCTTTAATTCTTGTCTACCTATTTCATCAATTGTTATGTTGATGTTTTCTACAACTTTGTTCAATCTCAGGTTGTAACACGTGTATTCTTTCATTGTACTTGAGTAACCAAAAAGTACTCCTTTGTCCACACGAGAGTCAAACTTTCCCATTCTGCCATATTCTCTTTTGATGTAGCATTTGCTTCCAAAAACTCTGAAGTGCTTCACATTTGCTGGTATTCCTGTCCATAGCTCGTAGGGAGTTTTGTCAGTGTTGTTTCTAAGAATTACTTTGTTTTGAATGTGAATTGTTGTATGCACTGCCTATGTCCAAAAAATATATGTCGAATTGGAATCCATTAGAATTGTTCAAGCCATTTCATGTAGTGTCATGTTCTTTCCTTCAACAACTCCATTCTAATGAGGTGTCCTAGCAACGGAGAATTGTCTTTTTATTCCATGACTACTACAGTAGTCCATAAATTCCTTTGAAGTGAACTCTTCTCCATTATGAGATCTCAAGCATTTGATTTTTGAATCCATTTCATTTTCAACCATTTTCTTGTAGATCTTGAAGTTTTCAAAATCTTATGACTTATTCTTGAGAAAGCAAACTAGATTCATTCTTGTATAATCATCAACTAATAACATAAAGTATTTCTCACCTTTTAAACCCTTTGTTGTAGTTGTTCCAACTAGATCAGCATGCACAATTTCCAGTGGTCTTTTCATTTAATATTCTTTTTATTTGAACCTGGTATTTGTTTTCTTTCCTTGTTGACAATGCTTGCATAAAGTGTTAGTTGGTTTCATGATCTGGGGAATTTCTCTGTGTTATAACCCTAAATTGCACCATACATGCTTACCTGGCATCAGGCCATCTCAGATCCCTTCTTTGCCAAAGCACTATTGAGCAACTCTTTAAAAAACCTCTTTTACAAGGGCCCAAGTGCCCTACTCCATTACTGCACGCGTGTACATGCTGGCTGACCTAAAACAGCTCGCGTGGACCGACAAAAGCACAAAAAAAGGAAAGTTGTCGATGGAACACATAGCTCTAGGTGAGTTAAATGAAACTCTCGGCCATGCATGGCCGAGGGTTCATCCAAATACCTAGCTTATTCTATCCTATAAAAGAAGGGCTAGGGGTCCCATTTGGAGGAGGAAAAAATATAGCAAAGAAACTTTGCCCATTTGCATATACCCATTGTCCCAACCCTTTAGCCATCCTTGTGCCAGAAGAGAGACAAAGCAAAGAAGTTGGAGGACAGTTGAAGAGGAGCCTAGGATCAGGTTAGCGGAGTGGTGGCCAGTCTCGACTTTTTGTAAGTTGACTCATTCAAAATAATAAAGAAAATTCTTTTCCTGTCCCAATTCATGAGTTATTCATAATTTGTTAAGTACATATTTGAATTTCTAACCTGTTAGTCTATAGGTAAGATGCATGTGTAGTTGTTGCTTGTCTTGTATGCAGGTCAGCATTAGAAAGGATAATTGTGAACAAGTGATCAAGTGCGACAAGGGATCGACATCAAATGCCTGGAACAAGGTAGGTTGATCTAGCCATGTTTTACTGAAAAGAAATAGGATTTAAGTCTGGGGACGAAGGTAGAAAGTAGATTTTCTCTTGGTCATATCTGCATGCGAAGAATAACCCTATTTGCTAGTTCGTAAGGAGATTTCCCTCACAACAGAATTGGCGACCATACAGGGGAAGTCTCTAGGGTTCTTGGAATTTTATTTTTTGGGTAGTTTTTAGAAAAAGATTGGTTTTTCTTGCTGTTTTTTTTTTTAGTTTCTATAAAGTTTGAGCTAGCAGAGAGTCTGGATTTCCATACCAGTTTTCTCTTATTTGCTCGACTGTGTTTTGTCGGGACCCGCAGAGGTACACGTAGCCTACATAAGGTTTGCATGCATATACCCACGCCCTACTCTCTTACAGCCCGCGTGTGAACGCTAGCTGAAGAAGTAGTAGTAGCATGTAGAGCCCAGAGAATTTTTTAGGCAGTCATCCTCTTCCCTGCCAGAATAAGACATTCTCAGGGGTTTTCTGGAATTTTGTCTGAGTCTTTGTTATTTGCAGTCTTATCTCAGATTGTTTTGCTTTATGATTTGTCCTTACATTATTTGTTTTTTCTATTAAAAAGAGTGTCCAAGCCTTCAAGGGATCCTGGTTATCAATATCAGTGGTCTCTTCCTAGTTTTGGGTTGTCTGTTTTCATTTTTTCTCAGAGTTTAGAGATACACGCAGCCTGTACAAGGTCAGCCTGTGTGTACACGCCCTCTGTCTCTATACAGCTTGTGTTCACACACTTGTTGTTAGATTAACAGTAGCGTGCTTGTGCAGGATACTTTTTGTTGAGGGTAAGGAAGTCATCCTTTCCCTTGATGAGAATTATACTTCTCAGGTGTTTGAATCTCTGTCTTAGCAATCAATAGCTTAGGATTAATCTTACCCTTAGCTTGCTTTTTCTCATTTAAAAGTGGTCATAAAAAATAATTTTTTAGGGTTTTTAGACAAGTGTGAGAGTCATTTTTTAAAATTGCTAGTGTGTGATTTTTTGACGTGATTCTTTGCGATCTACGATTAGGCCAGAATTGTTTTTCTTGGTTTTTTGCTTGTTGTTATTTTTCTTTTTTTTCTTTATCAATCATTTAAATATAAAAAAAAATATCTCTTTTCGTTTTCTTGTTTGGTTGAAGAGTGTGTTTCTGCATTATTAGCCAGGGAAAAGTTGTTTATTTCATAAGTTTTTGCAGTTTACTTAGATCATAAGTAGCTTGTAGTCAAGTGAAATTTATTTTGAGTTTTTTGTCCAAAATCTTAGAAAATTTAAAAAATATATATATTTTTTGAAAAGTTGTTGAAATTTTGCATTAAGTAAAAGTTTTTGTCTCCATCTTTTTTATTCATTTTTTCTTTCATCTTTTACACATAATCAGTTTCACTTTCATACCCCTTGACATAAGACAAAGCCATAAAATAAACGCTAAATCTAAAATTGATTAGACTTTTATGTTTGTAGGGTTAACCAACTAGTTCAGGATTAGGGCCTTGGATCAGGTTGGAGAGGAAACTCTTCAAGGCGATTTAAAATAAAACATTGGAATCTGAGTTAGGGAGTGTCTAAGTCCAATATCGTGAAAGTTATCTAGGACCCCCCTCTAACACAGGGGATAAACACGAGGTCGCATGAAGAAAGGTAGAGGAGATAACCCCTCCAAAGTTGGACCAATCGTAGTGGAGAACACATATAGAGGGCTTGTTTTGGGATTCCATTGATTGCATTTGCCACGGGGCTTCATGGGTCTCGAATCCATTCAAGGTCCTCAGTTGTCTTCCAGACCACTTGCTTTCAATACCCTTGATAGGTTTCAAGCTCGATACCCTTCTCATTGTGGTCTACCTGACTTTCGACTGTACCCGCCTAGTGATTGTTCACACGCTGGCAACCTAGTTGCCTATCTTTTTTAGGGACATACACAGGTGACTGTGGGGGTATACCACGGTACCTAGGAAAAACATCGGGCCACTCTTTTTAGAGTATACTCGGAGGGTGATTCCGTGTTTGAGTTGTACTTTCACCAGTAAGTTTCTCTAGTGTTGGTTGTTGTAACTGTTCTTTCAATTAATTTAGTGTTTGCTTGTCTTATCTTCTAGGGACTTTTTTTAGTGTGTGTTACTTTTGAATGCTTAGACTGCCCTAGTGTGTCTTTGATCTTCTCACATAGTGGAGGATCACGAGCTCTGCCGGTCACGAAGGCTTCTTGGCCTGCCGCCGGTTACACTAGAGCCACCCCCGCCACCATTAAGGCGAAAGCTAGACCAACAAGGGTCTTTTGAAGCTACCAGGTCACAAGAAATTATGCCCGACCAACTTCTGGAGGAATAGACTATTTTGGACCTTGAAGCAAACACTCTTGGCCCGGTTGAAACCCCAACCACTGAATTCTTAGCACCTTTCATCGTACCAATTCAATTTTACGAGTGCCAGACAGTGTTGCACACAGCAATGGAAACAAATGTTGTTACTTCTTCTGGGAATTGTTCAATTCCTTCTACGGTCGTCACCACAGGAGAGTTTTCACCTCCTAACCCACCATCACCGGTCCAAGCCACCATGGTCTCGACCGCTTCTACATCTCACAGTGGTCTGATCCCGTCTCTGGCGGCAGCCACAACCTCTTTCACACCAAGTGCGACAGGACCTCCATTCTCATGTGGGATGCCTAGTTCAGGTACAAGTCTTGTACTTTCCTACTCCATTTTACAGACTTTAGGACTAGGGGCAGGGAGCTCTAGAGCTCCTCTTCAAGGTCATATGGGGGGCACTCCTACTCCTTTTAATGCTTTCCATTACGGAGGAGGTCATATCCCTCCTTCGTCCCCTTCACTCGGTGGCTCGCATCAGCAATCCGACGGGCAACCTACATACCATAGTTTATTTGGAGTGGGGATTCAAGGACCACCTTCGCATAATATGCCAGTAGGTTCAACACCATTTTCTTTGGCCGGAACGTTTGGTAACAATGCCTTCTCGTCAGTCGCCTTCCCAACTGGGCGTAATCCCAATTTTGGACAATCTACTCCTATGCAAGGTACTATTCCTGCACAAGGGGAAAACCTAGGAACTTATTCCGCAGTAGGGCCTTGGAATTCTTGGCAGGGATCCGTTCCCTCATCCAGAATGTTGATCTGGGGTAATTCTTTCCACAATCAATGGAACCTCGGACAAACTACTATGCCTATCCCCATGGGACTGGCATGGGGCAACCCTTCCCAAAGTCCTTCGAATGTAATGCATGCCAAACCATCTATGTTCTATTTGGGAAATCAGTCAATGATGTCTCCACATATGAAAAATCCATACGTTGGTCAGGGCCCTGGTTTCTACCAGAATCCGGGCCAGTAGCCAAACTTTTCTTGGCAACCTGTTGCCAGTCAGACTCCAGGCCCCTTTTTCCCAGGTTATCACCAACAACCCAAACTACCCTTCTGGTGACTTTTCACTTGCCTGATTTGACAAGGTTGTTGAATGACCCCATTTGTCATGATCCACGTTGGCCTCCTATGCCGACAAAATTGCCTTCAAAGATTCCAAAGTTCGAATCCAAGCCTAACGAAGATCCAGGAGATCATGTGACTACCTTCCATCTTTGGTGCTCATCTAACTCATTAAAAGATGACTCTGTATAGTTGTGATTGTATCAATGTACTCTCATTGGGAGTGCCGTGAAATGGTACATTGAGCTCGATCGCTCAAGATACTCTTCTTTCGGTGAGCTGGTAATGGCTTTCCTAAACCATTTCTAGTTACCTATGAGATACGATGTTAGCACAGAGCTACTGGCCAATTTTGAGAAGACGACAACGAACCATATCTCTGATCACATTCAAGAATGGAGATGCCGGAAGAGTCTCATTAAGGTGCCAGTCCCACCAGCATTCCTGCTTGAGTGGTTCCTTAAGTCTTTGGTCCCATAGTTATCCAAAGACGTCACAATGTCGGGTGTATTCTCCAAAGAAGAAACCATCATGAGAGCTCAACAATTTGAGCTCATATATTCTTAGTCTGGTTTATTATACAACATCTTTCCAGATGCGCCACACTTAATACTAGATAAAACTAGACAGAGAGTTGGACCACATGCCGATGGTATGGTTGGTTCAGCACAAACAAATCCCGCTGAGCAATTGACGAAGCAGTTGTAGCAGTTATCTATACAACACACAGTGGCCAGCCAAACTACTACTTTGGCTACTCCCCCTACCCAAATGTCAGAAGTACACACAGTGCAATCGACTAACCTAAAGGCCACCCAGCAGCCTAAAGGAAAGAAAAAACAACGAAAGAAGGGTAAGGGGGATAAAAAAACCCACCGATAATGCTGGCGGGGAAAACACTGAAAAATGGAAGCTGAGGTATCCATGCAACTTGTGCATGGAAGATCACTCGACCCATCTATGTCCTCGACTTGCAGAGGCCCAAAAATTTGTCACGCAGCAATAGTAGGCGGTGTTGACCAATCCATTTCAACATGGGAAAAATATAACTCAAGATTTTGCAAGCACAGAAGGGGGCAGCCAAGAACCCTGTCCACCTCTAAACAACCCCACATCCGTGAATGTATATATTGTTAGGGGTGATTCTTTTATATCGACTAGAGAGCACGACTATAGTAAACCAAGCACTTCTAAGAAGGGTAAAGAAGCTAACCTCCCATCTCTTCCTCTACAGATTGAGAAGGCGTTCGTAGAAACAATGACACGCATTCCCAAAGGTGCATTTAAAAAAGCTTCTCATAACCCAAACGCAAGGGCCACCCAGAAATACTCTGTGGTGGAGGATTTATCACAAACCCCTTGTGTGATGTCCGCTTTGGAGGTCCTCCAAAGCTTCCCTTCCCAGACGAAAGCCTTGTTAACCACTTTAGGATCTACCGAGACTTGTAATCCGGGTACAATCATGCTGGATACAACCGACTTAAAACCTCGTCTACCTTACCATGTATCATTTCAGATAGTAGTGGCTTATACCACAAAAACTTTTACTTGGAATATCTTCCGCACTATGGTTGATGAGGGTGCCTCGACATGCGTTATGTCATTGGCTGTTGGAAGGTCGTTGGCCAGCCTGTTTTGTCTCTGTCACCTACTCTCCTCACCGTTTTTGACGATCATTCGTTCCGACCACATGGTATCGTTCCTTCTTTCCCCATGCAGTTAGGAGGAAAGACCGTGTGTGTCGAAGTAGAGGTAGTCAATGCTCCCCTTGACTATAACCTCTTGTTAGGAAGGAGTTGGACTTATGCCATGCAATATGTGGTTGCTACAGTTTTCTGGGTCTTGTTGTTTCCACACGAGGGTCGGATAGTGACCATCGATCAATTGTCCTTCTCCAGACCTGACCCTGCTTTAGGGGCATCCACGGTCTCGATGATTGATAATCCCCAACCAGGTGTTGTCAACGTAGGGGTTGGTTTGTGCCCATATTTGATGGGTACCTTCGATTACCCGCCCCCTCAAGGTGATATCAAGTTTATATCCAATCACCATAAGGTTGAGATTTTTCAAGTTTCGTCGTTCCGCACGACTTACTTCAACGATCCGTGGACACTTCCTTCCCCATCGGCCACGATGGATGGGAAAGGACACTCGGGCATGTCCATGCCCTTATCTGCAGTTGAAGTAGCATACTCTTTAGTCCAGCAAACCTAATCCCACACTAATCCATCTCCTACATAAGAGTTAGATCCACTTTTGGGTTCTCTCGCTCACACTGATTCATTAGACTTAGTCTTACCCTCTGATGAAGCAATAATTGAAGCAATGACTAGTCTGGATAAACCTTGGGAAGATCTTCATCACAGATCATACTTCCTCCCAAAGTTAAGCCGAATTGAAGGGGGAGAATTCACCGTGACCATGACGGGAGAGCGGTCTTGTCCTATTAATCCCTTAGCTACACATGATTTTTATGATGAGGGCAATATGGAAACTATCGTTGAAACCTTACCGATCAATATCTCTCGAAACCCTGGCGTCATGGAGAATGTATTCATCGGAGCAGACTTCTCCCCCGAAAAGATTCAAATCTACACAGATATTTTCAAAGAATTCTGTGACGTTTTTGCTTGGTCTTAGGAGGAAATGCCAGGCATCGATCCAAGAATTGTTGAACATGAAATCAGAACGTATCCTAATTCTAAGCCGGTTTGGAAGAAGCTTCGTCCCATTAATCCTAAGAAAGCAGCAACCATTAAGGTTGAGGTTGAGAAATTGCTAAAAGTTGGGTTTATATATCTTATCCATTTGACCCAATGGGTGTCAAACCCCGTACCGGTCAATAAAAAAAAGGCATTATTCATGTATGTACCGACTTCCATGATTTGAACAAGGCATGTCCCAAAGATAATTTTCCCACACCTTTCATCGACCAGATCATTAATGAATGTGCGGGTTGCGAAGCCTTTTCTTTCATGGATGGTTTTTTGGGATACAATCAAATCTAAATCAAACCCGAAGACCAACACAAGACGGCATTCATCTATCCATGGGGTACATTCACATATCGTAAGATGCCTTTTGGTCTCAAAAATGTTGGAGCCACTTTTCAGCGGGCCGTGTTTTTTTCTTTCCATGACCTCAAGAATATAGTCGAGGCATATCTAGATGATTTAGCATCATTATCTCGCAAGAGAACGGATCATCCCACATACCTCTGACTTATCTTCGAATGTTGTCGCTACTTTCAGATTCGCCTGAATCCAAACAAGTGCAACTTCTGCATAACATCAGGATGATTTTTAGGTTTCATAGCGTCAACAATAGGGATCATGGTCAATCCTCTCAAGGTTGAGGCAATAATTTAGTTTCCCCCCCCACGCACAATCCTTCAACTTCAGAGTCTATAAGGCAAGGTGAACTTTTTATGACACTTCATCGCCAACTATGCCGAAATCACCAAGGGATTTATGCGCTTACTAAAGAAAGACATTCCCTTTTGCTGGGACAATGCGGTTCAACACTCTTTCGACGCATTGAAACATGCCCTCACAACTGCACCTCTACTCCGGCCACCTAACTATAACATAGATTTCTTATTATATCTGGCTGCAGCAGAGTCAACCATTGGCATGGTTTTAGTTCAGGAAGATGACGTGTTCTCAGAATACGTGATCTATTACCTGAGTTGAGGCCTCGTAGGACAAGAACTTAATTATTCTCACATCAAAAAACTTGTGTTGGAAGCAGTTCATGTTGTTCAATGGTTTCGTCATTATGTTCTGTTTTGCAAGACCACCGTCATTGCTGTCGTGAATCCTTTCTAGTACATGTCGACACGATGGCTAATAGGTGTAAAAATCAGTAGATGGATAGTCATCCTCCAAGAGTTTGACTTAGACTTCATTTCAGCAAAGTCCAAAAAGTCACTGGTCTTCACAGAACTTATTTCAGAACTTCCGGTTGAGTCAGGTGACATTGTGCCTGAAGAATCGCCTATCCGGGAGGATATGTTTTTTATCACATCTTCAGATCCCTAGTATGGAGATATACCTATCTATCTCCAGACTTTGAAGTGCCCCACCTCTGGTTCCCGTGATGAGCGTCGACGTATACACCATCAGGCTAAGAATTATATCATCATCGAAGATACATTGTATCAGAGAGGTGTCGACTGCATCCTATGCTGATGTCTCACTCATGAGGAAGTCGTTATCATACTTCATGATTGCCATACCAGATCTTGTGGTGGTCATCTTTCTAGGTTGGAAACAACCCAAAATATTCTACAAGTAGGTTACTTCTGGCCGACACTTATCAAATATTGTATCGAATCGGTCAAGAAGTGCCATCCGTGCCAAATCTTCTCTCGGAAGATGAGGGCACATCCCACTCCCATGTTTCCTGTCATCACAGTTGGTCCCTTCACCAAGTGGGGGATTGATTACACTACTTGCAACCCTCCTTCAGTAAGGGGGCATAGCTATATCATCGTAGTTGTAGACTACTTCACAAAGTGGGTCGAAGCTATGCCAACGTTTAAAGATGATGGAGAGACTGCAACTCTCTTTTTATTCAACCAGATCATATCAAGGTTTGGCGTCCCAAGGGAGATTGTCACTGACCATGGTAGTCACTTTCAAAATTGGATGATGACCGAATTAACATCAAATTTTGGGTTACGGCAAGAACATTCTTCACCCTACTACCCCCAAGCCAATGGGTAGGTGGAAGCTGTAAACAAAACTCTTAAGACTATTCTACAGTGAACTATCAACTCAACCAAGTCAAATTGGCATTTGATGTTATACTCGGTATTATGGGCTTACCGAACATATGTTAAGACTACAACTGGTTTCTCACCTTTTCAACTCGTTTATGGGCTGGAGGCAGTCTTTCCCATCGAATGTCAGATCCCGTCTCTAAAATTGGCAGTAGAATTATTGCCAGGCACTTCTCCACTCGAAGAACGGTTAGTATACCTTAAGCAGCTCAATGAGCAGCGTCGTGATGCGGCCCTGGCCAACGAGGCTCACAAACATAAGGTCAAGTGTCAATATGATAGGTTCGTTTGTCCTCAGATTTTCTCTGAAGGCGACCTTGTCCTGGTCTATGACCAAGATAAGGACCCCCTGGGGGCAGGCAAATTCAAACCCATGTGGTTTGGGCCTTTCATCATAAAAGAGGTATTAAAAAAGGGTGCTTATCGTCTCGTTGATTTTGAAGGGAATGCTTTGGCCGAGCCTAGAAATGGGCTCTACCTCAAGAAGTATTACTCATAGGCAGGTCATTGTGGGTAACTTTTTGTAACATATGTATAGTCTTTGTACTATTACTTTTTAGTTTCTCTTAGTGTTATGGACGTGTTGTTGATATTATCTTTCTTCACTGTGGCAGAAGTCAAGTGATTCTGAGGTGTTCGTTGGGTATGCAGATGGTGCTAGTCGGAACACTCGAAGGCTTGCCTCCGCATCTTGGGTAATGTTTACACCTCAAGGCTAGTTATTATCTTCCAGAGGTATATGCTTAGGTAACACCACAAATAATGTTGTCGATTATAGTGCAGTTATTGAGTTTCTTCGTGACACTTTGTCATTGGGTATCTCTCATCTCCAGGTCTATCTCGACGCTCAACTGGTTGTGTCTCAGTTAAACAGAGTGTATCGGGTTCATGATCCAACTTTACACTGATGATTCCTTAGGGTACGTCTCTTAGAACGAAACTTTGATTATACTACATATTTTCATATTCCTAGGAAGTTAAATCAAGTTACAGATACTCTAGCTAATCAAATTTTAGATTGGCATCTTGCACACACATGAAATAAAATTGACATAAGCATGTAAATACATTTTTGCACACATGATCCATAAGACACAAAAGACCAAAAAAACATATATAATATCATAAAGTAACCAGAATACATGGATGGACGCAAGCACCTCAAAAGTAGGACCGGTCAAAGGGCTCATGCCCTCAAAAAATGTATACAAGTAGTACTCGTGGCACGTCAAAATATCTAGCTAAATTCAGGGCCTGTGGGCCCTGTTATACTGGTCCACAGCATTGGCCAAGCGTCAAAACAACCGGACCCATGTTCGTGGTGCCCCCACTACATGAGGTTGCATGGATGGTGGTAGGTCCTCAATCTCTTCGATTGGGACCGTGCGAGTGAGCGCAGTGAAGTTATGCTCAACCCATCTCAGTAAGCTCTCAGCCTCCCCTGCTGGAAGATCTCCTGCTACTATTGGTCCACCGACGATGGCAAGTGTGGCCCCTAGCCGAGGACGACGCTTGTTCCTCGCATAGTCAGTGGGTCACACTGGTTCCACATCTGCACACAATGAACACATATCCGTAAAATACTTTGGCATAACAAAAAAATGATATATATAACAAAGAAAAATAAAAATTACATATACAACAAAAAAAAACTACAAAGGTGGAGACTTACCCATTTCCCCTCGCACCTCACCAGGAGGTACTGGTATCTCTGGGTCTCTAGAAAAATCAATCCCGACATAGGGGTAGTCCTCTATAACTGGGATCTGTCGTGACAACCATGCAAAAAATTCATCATCGAAGGACTCATTGGTCCTTCCACCACCCTATCGCGGCAGTAGTACTGCCCATCTACACACATCAGGAAGAGAGGCCTGGTGTCCTCGTACCACTACTCGAGGACTAAAACTCAGAGCTCTCTCAAAAAAGAACGAACACAGAATGGTCTTGAACCCGAAGTTCCTATGTGTCCGCAAATGGCAATCTATCAATTGCCTCTTCATACACTCAAGCAAAGTGGTACTCCAATCAAAAACTTGTGCATTTAAGCACTAGACTACACAGTTCATCTGTGCGTGGGACGCCTGATGTAGAGCAACAGAACCAGTAATTCGCCCAATAAGAAATACTATCGCCTGTAGTGATAAGTTAGTGATCTTTCTTATGGGCACCTGCGTGCTTGAGCGATCTGTATCATTTGCACAATATAGGCCTATCAATTCCGCTATGTTATGCGGCCCCGCAGGAAAATTCTGGAAATTGACTGGTTCCCGTCTCCTAGCGATGCTAGTCAAAAAGTAAATGTCCTTGACCATGGGCACCAATGACTTCCCCTCTAACATGAATGCCTCTGCATCCAAATGCTAGTAGTCAACCAAGGCATTCAGTAGCCTAGGTTGTGCCCGCATGAAAGGACATAGAAAAAACTTGAGTAACCCACACTGCATCAAAGTAGCCACAGCATTGGGGTCTTCCCCGACCAACTCATTTACCTCTTCATGCTCTCTTTCTCTCCAGTGGACATACATCCTACAAAACAAAAAAGGTTCAGGAGGGTTAACCCTTGCTTTTGAAGTCTTTTTCATTCAATAAGGGGGCCCATTCGTGTTGTAATGGAAACAGTCGCATGTACACACATGGAGAGTTTACTCTGCCCGAATGTACACGTGGCCTGTTATGAGATAGCCCGTGTGGACCTAGGGCCGACCTTTTTAGGGTCGACGCCCCCCCTAAAAAATGAAACCCAATGCAAAAATAAAGACATAAAATGAAAGATAAAGGAGTTTGTACTTACTTGGTCCAGACAAAAGTTCATTTTGTCCACTGTAGCTCCCAGAATCACCACTTTAATCAAAGGGGGTCTTTTGGCTCCAAAGTCAAATTCCAAATCAGCAATGGTGATAATGAACTGCCAGCTTCTATTTATAGACTTTTTGGCCTTTTTTTGTCACTTTTTTGGCCTCCCTTGTCATTTTCTTTATACCAAAAACCATTTAGTGTGATTCAAGAGTTGCATAGGAGGGATTTGATCAGGTATTGGGACAGTTTTTTTTTAGTTTTGAGTATTTTTCGATGATTCATGGAAAAAAAATTCGACGATCAACTTGAACATATAGGTTAGGTTTCTACCCTGATTTTTGTATCTCGTTGTCTTTTTCCTTTACCATAGGATCGATCCCATTAGGTTGTGACACAGAACCATCATATATGCTTTAGAAGTGTCACAACTTGGTGGTAGAGATTACCGGAACATGGATTCCTTAGGTAGATCCTGGTTGCATTATGGTATTCATGTTGTCTCTAAAAACACTGTAGGCTCGGGAGTCATTATAGTCTTTCCTAAATATGAGTTTGAGCCTCATTTGCATGATTCTTCTTCACTCTTGACCTCACCCTCAGGACTCCCAAAACATAATGGGTCTTCTTTTAAGCCCTTTTCAGACCCTTTAAATATGAAAAGATTGTCGAGCAATCTTGTGGCCTTTCACGCTCGTTAAACTGAAATTTGAAGTCACGTATTTTCAGTGGTAGTTTACCCCTTTTTCGGTCTGGACGGTCAACTGTACGAAAAAAGGTATACTCTATGGAACTTCAACTCTATAGAAGAGTACAATCAGGTATAATTTTATCACTTTTTCGGGCCTGAGGGACTAAACTTACGAAGAAGGAACCCCCATGGAGTCCATAGTTAAGCTCTTTCCAAACTCCCTAAAATTGAAAAGATCGTCAAGTGACCTTATTCTTTCACACTTGTTAAAATGGTCCAAAATAACATTCCTAACGGAGTACATAGATAAGCTTTCTTCAGACTCCTTAAAAATGAAAAAATTGTTGAGTGATCTTGTCTTTATCACACTCGTTAAAATGGTTTTGAATAGACGTCTTGTTGGTGCTAGTTTACCCCTTTTTCGAACCGACTAGACTATCTTCAAAAAAGGTACCCTAATGGAGTCTCCTTTTATGTTTTTCAGACTCTCTAAATATGAAAAATCGACGAGATTACCTTCTCTGGGTTCATTAAATTTACATCAAAGGACGTTACCATTGTGTGTTTTGTTAACCGCGTTTGCATACCTTTATATGCCAGCCTTGTAACAGTTTTCTTCTGTGTTTTAACACCCTTGGCCCCCGGAGGATTTTTCCCGAGGATCATTATTTTGAACATCAGTCTTGTCCTTGTACCTTGAACTTGTATTTTTGTAACACTCGTGTTGGTTGTGGAGCCTGATTATCTTCTTGATTCAGAGGTCTTTTACTTTCAGCCGTGTTTATACCCCATGAAGTATTTACACCCCAGAAGTATGTACACTCTTCCACACAGGGAAGTGCAGAGGGGGGGTACCCCCTCTACAGGGTTTGGGGGGGCTATCCCCCTGGCTGGGGGGTTTGGGGGCAAGTGGGCCCCCAGCGGGGATTCGGGGGCAAAGCCTCCGAAGGAAAATTTTCCTTGTAAATGTATATTGTAATTTCATTGTAAATCTAGACTGTTCATTATAAGGTCGCAGATCTAACGGTAGAGATTATGTTAGGGTTTTTTTCCCTAAAAGGCAACCCTATTTTATGAGGGAAATGTATTGCGACTATGGTTGATGGCGAATATTGTGTTCTAAGAGAGGAGACTGTGAGAGAAAGAAGAGGAAGTTACAGTGGGTTTTGCTGTAGGTTGTATCCCTTCATTTGCTGGATAATAATAAAGGAAGGACCTGGAAATTTCTCTGGTGGACGTAGCCCACACTGGGTGAACCACATAAATCTATGTCTCTCTTGTATTGTGTATCTTTTATGTTTTGTTTCCGCATTTGTTTTATTTTATTGCTCCATTGTCCTGTTTTTCTAACAACTGGTATCAGAGCGAAAGGTAACTCACAGGAAAAGAGGGTTTCTGGTTCGAGTGGGAGCAATGTCGAAAGATGGAAAGTTTAGGGTCGAGAAATTTAATGGCCAAAACTACTATTTATGGAAGATGCAGATGGAAGATTATTTATATCAGAAGGATCTATTCCTACCATTGGGTGGAGTAGCAAAGAAGTTGACTTCCCTGAAGGATGAAGAATGGGAGATTCTTGACAGAAAGGCTCTAGGAACGATACGGCTGAGTCTGGTAGCATCGGTGGCTTTCAATAATTCCAAAGAAAATACAACGAAGGGTTTGATGGACACATTGGCCAAATTGTATGAAAAACCCTCGACATCTAATAAGGTATTTCTAATGAAGATTATTTAATATGAATATGTCAGAAGGTGGGTCTGTTGCAGATCATTTAAATGAATTTAATACGGTTACTAATCAATTAAGTTCTGTAAAAGTGGACCTTGATGATGAGGTCAGGGCTCTTCTAATCTTGTGCCCATTGCCAGAAAGTTGGAACAGCTTGGTCATGGTTGTAAGTAACTCTATCTCTGGTTCAAATACTTTAAAATTTGATGATGTTGGTGGTGTTATCCTTAGTGAGGAAATGTGATGGAAAAGAATAGGTGAGACATCAGGTAATGCATTGAACTTGGAGAACATGGGAAGACAAAAGGATAGAGGAAAGGGCTCAAGGAACCGTGGAAATTCTAGGAAGGGCAGATCCAAATCCAGACTTGGAAAGATAGAGTGTTGGAATTGTGGGAAAAAGGGACATCTGAATAAAGACTGCAGAGATCCAAAGAAACAAAGAGATGGACAGCAGGAGAGAAATTAGGAAGCAAATGTAACAAGTGATGTGTTACAAGATGCTTTGATTCTTTCTATAGATAATATTTATGAGTCTTGGGTAGTAGATTCAGGGGCTTCATTTCATGCCACACCCCATAGGAAAAAATTTCTAGATTATGTTCAAGGTGATTTTGGACAGGTTCATTTGGGTGATGATGCACCATGAAAAATTGTTGGAATGGGAAAGGTAAAAATAAAGAAACGAAATGGAAACCAATGGTTGTTGAAAGAGGTAGGACATGTTCAAGATTTAAGGAAAAAATTAATTTCAACAGGGCAGTTGGCAAGTGAAGGTTGTATATCTATATTTACAGATAAGACGTGGAAGGTCATCAAAGCATCATTGGTGATAGAAAAAGGAGAGAAGGTAGGTACATTGTATTTATGTACTGGTAATACTGACTCTTCTATATCTTTAGCTTCTACATAAGTGGATACAACACTATGGCATCATAGGCTAGGACACATGAGTGAGAAGGGTATGCAGATCCTTCACAAAATAAATTTGATGCCAGATCTTAAACAAATTGATTTGGACTTCTGTGAGCATTGTGTTTATGGAAAACAAAAGAGAGTCAGATTTCTCAAAGTCGGAAAAGAAAAGAAGAATGAAAGATTAGATCTTGCGCATACAGATGTATGGGGACCATCTCAGGTATCATCTCTTTGTGGATCTAATTATTATGTTACTTTTATTGATGATGCAACTAGAAAAACTTGGGTTTATTGCATTCGACAAAAATCTGATGTTTTTGATACTTTTAAGAAATGGAAAGCTTTAGTTGAGAATGAGA
>ML810567.1:23935-71746 GCA_009831015.1 Picea engelmannii | reverse complement strand
CGCCCCTTTTTCAAGGTGCCCTCCACCACCATCGTGGTCTCTTTTCCGCACATCCCCTCTCAGCAGTTCTGTAATATAAATTCATAATGTTATTTACATTTTCATCATGCTTTAGCATGGTAATTCCTGTATTAGGGTTAATTACAAATTTGGGGGAAACAGGGTGTTACAAGAGACATTATTCCTCCCATTGAGGCCTCTCCTCACCTCGACGTTCCACCAGTTGAAGAACTACTACCTCAATAATTCCTTGAGAACCCTACTGCACCACTTATCTCTGATTCCCCCCCCCCTCCAGGGGAAAATCTAGGTTTGGGAGACGATCCCTCAAGCCATTACAAAAATTAGCTTCTTCTACCCCCCACCTGAACCCCAAGCATTCCAGATAGTTGTGACCCTTACCCTTCCAAATATGGTGCTTTCCATCCCTGTATGGTATCTTCACCCACCCATGATGGTTCCTCAACCATCCCTCCCTCCTCAGCCAGAGGGAATTCTGATGCAGATTCCAGTACATGCTCCGACTGCACCACCCTCACTCCCAACTGTTGGCACCACTGCCACTGTTGGGGGATGACGAAAGAAGAAAGATACCATAGCTCCACTTCCTCCCCAAGTTCAACCTCCTTGCACACTATGCGAAAGAGAGGGACACCCCACTAATATATGTCCTACTCTTCCCGAGTTACGCAATATGATCCAACTCCCTCGAGCAACCACATCGTTCGTCGCTTCACCAAGCACATCTAGTACTACTATAATGTCCTCCACTAAAGACAGTAAAGGGTTGCAAACCAAATTTTCTTGTGCCATCTATTCAGAATATGGTCACTACACTCATCATTTCCTAGCTCTACCTTAGTTTCGCCAGATGCTCACTGCAGTATGCCAAACCTCTCGAGAAGATCCCTCTCCACTACCCCTTCCTAGTGCTCATGTCACTGACATTCATTATGTATCTTCATCCATCCCTGAGAGGATGAGATGTCCTTGCGCTCTCTGTGACTCACTTGCTCACTTCACATACATGTGTCCTTTGATCGTTGCATATTGAGGTCATCATTCAACCACTATTCAACCACATCTGACCACCTCACCACTAGTACTGCACTCTCTAGATACTATCAATAATACCTCCCCTAAACCTGCGTCACTTCCCATTCCTCCATGTTTCACAGATCGACTGTATGAGGATTTTCCCCTGAATCCTTCCAATTCTCCGGTAAATTTCCCACAAGAAATCTTTCTCCCTACCACAGTTTATCACCCACAGTTTCTGGGCATTTGGTTTATGTCAAGCGAGCCATCGCACCTTGCATGTGATATCCCCTCTATGTCCTCGCCATTTGAGGACAATCACACTTTGACAATCCCCCCTGTCACCTCTTCAGATCATTTGTATTCTCACATTTTCCATTGTGAAGAATATATCCTGGAGGAACTCACTAGCCCTGATTGCCCATGGAATGTGCTCCATCACTGAGTGCTTTTTCTCTCATAGGAGGCCTTTCACCCTCCTAGCCAAGCCTCCATATGTGCAATCGAAACCAAGGATTTTATTCCTTCAGGGCATATATATTGGTTCAATAACCCTATCCCTGCCCCAGATTCTTTTGAAGAAGGCAACATGGCCAATATCTCCCCCACCGTCAAAATCGACATTTCCATCAAACTGGGAATCGTAGAAGAAATCACCATTGGCACCACATGCTCCCCTGAAAAACTCACAAATCTCTCTTTCAGGAATACCAGGATATTTTTACCTGGTCATAGACGAAGATGCCCGACCTCGATCCTTCTATAGTCGAACATCGCATCGACATGTGGCCATATGTCGCCCCAGTTCGTCAAAAGCAACGCCCCCTTCACCCATCCAAATATGTGGCTATCAAAGCCAAAATTGAAAATTTATGCGCTGATGGGTTCATTTACCCCATTGTGTATACCTCATGGGTTTCCAACTCCATCCCCGTTAACAAAAAATAGGGGACTACTCGCGTCTGCACCGACTTTCGTGATCTCAACCATGCTTGTCCCAAAGACAACTTTCCAACCCCTTTCATCGACCAAATTATCAGTGACCATGTTGGCCACAAGGCTTTGTACTTCATGGATGGATTCTCCAGCTACAATCAAATCCAAATCCATCCAGCAGATCAGTATAAAACCACTTTTACTACCCCATGGGTTACTTTTTCTTATCGTGTCATGCCTTTTGGACTCAAGAACGCAGGTGTTACATTTCAATGGGCCATGACTTATGTTTTCCATGATCTTGCTCGCATGATCCTTTCTAATTTGGATGACCTCATTGCTCGATCCAAGAAGCGAACTCAACATTTAGATGACTTGTGCATCGTTTTTCAACGTTGTCACCAATACAATATCCTCTTGAACCCCCTCATGTGTATATTTTGCATCATTGTCGAATTCCTTCTTGGGTTTATTGTCTCCCAACACGGCATCACAGTGGACCCCCTCAAGGTCCAAGCTATCATGGAAATTCCACCACCTAGGAATTTATGCTAATTACAAAGCCTACAAGGTTTCCTCTCACTCATGGTTTCCTCCACTTACTGCATCATGATATCCCATTTCGATGGGATGAACATGCTCAAATTGATTTTGATGATTTGAAAGTAGCCCTATCCAATGAACCTTCGATTAGTCCTCCAGACTATGATCGCGATTCCATCCTTTACTTGTCAGCCTCAGTCGTCTCAGTAGCAGGAGTCCTCTTCCAAGTAGGGGATGATGGGCATGAACATGTCATTTCCTACATCAGTAAAAATATTTCAGGACCACCCTTGAAATAAAATCACGATAAGAAAATCGCCCTCGCAGTTGTCCTCGTAGTCTAAAAACTATGACACTATGTCCTGCTTCAAACTACCAAAGTTGTAGCAAATTCCAACCCCGTGCAGTACTTTCTTAGTCGACAACAAATTAATGTCAAATTTTCTCGATGGATCGTTATCCTTCAGGAATATGACCTAGAGTTCTCAACTCCCAAAATCAAGAAAGCACTTGTTCTCACCGAACTCAACAATACTTTTCCCTCAGATGCTAAAGCTTCACCTGTCAATATGGATTTTCCTGACGAACACCTATTCTTCATCCCCTCTGGTGACCCATGGTATGGTGACCTTCTCGTCTACCTTCGAACACAAAAGTTTGGGTCTCATCTCTCTCGAGACGATCATCAACACATTTACCATCAGGCCCCTCAATAACTCCTCATCGGAGACATCCTATATCGACATGGGGTCAACACCATCCTTCGTCGATCTCTAACCATCAACAAAGTTGATATAGTCTTGAACCATTACCATAGCGGTGCTTGCGGTGGCCACCTCTTGGGTGTGTCCATCGCCCAAAAAATCATTCGAGAAGGGTACTTCTGGCCCATGTTGTTTCATGACTGCATCCACGTTGTCAATCAGTGTGACAAATGTCAACTCTATGCAAAAAATTCACGAGCGCCACCCACACTTCTACATATAGTTATCATTGTCAGCCCCTTCTGCAAATGGGGCATAGACTTCACGACTTGCAATCCTACATCTAGTGATGGACACAAGTACATTATCGTGGAAGTTGATTACTTTACCAAATGAGCCAAAGCCATGCCCACTTTCAACAATACTGTTGACACAACAATGCATTTTTTCTTCAACCACATCATTACCTGATTCGGAGTCCCACTACAGTTAGTGTCTGATCACGGTAAACACTTTGAGAATGAGATCTTCACATAACTCTCCTCAAAGTTAGGATTCTCCCATGAGTTTGCCTCCCCATACTACCCTCAGTCCAATGGATGGGTCGAGGCTTTCAACAAATTCCTCAAAACCATGCTACAAAGTATCGTCAACAAACATAAGACCAACTGGCATCATATGTTTTTTTCTGTGTTATGGGCTTATCGCATGGCAGTCAAAACTTCCACTGGTTTTACACTGTTCCACCTCTTCCATGGGATCGAAGCCACCCTCAAATTCCCACATTGCGCACTACCATTGAGATATTACCTGACACTACTCCAATGGAGTAGCGCTTGCTGACCTTAGAGTCCCTAGATGAAGATCGTTGATCTTCATTGTTGAGAACCCGAGAGTTCTCTCTTCTTGATCTTGTTGCAACTTTTTTCCTCAAAACTGATGTTGCGTTATCCTTCCAACCGCTTTATGGTTTTTTCCTTAGTTCGTTGTCTAGCTCCTCAGTAGCTTGCACAAATTTTGTTTACCAAAATGAAGCTGCAATATGACATGTGCAACTTCTTGCTGACCCTTGACCAAGTTTTGATAGAACATTGGTCGTGTTTGAACACTTTTGGGACTTCGACAGGCTGGTCAAAGATGGAACACCCAGGCGGAGCTAAGATCATGAGATCTCACTCATTTTGTGGGCTTGTGGACCCAACAAAGGGTTTACTAGGGTTTATGTAAAGAGTTATGGGATGTCGGCCCATGGGTTTACCCATGATTAGGCCATTTTGTAAATGTATAAATAAGTAGCTAAGCAATGTAAGAGGTGGTGATGATACTTGGCTATGTGCACCACATGTTGTAAGTGTTAATATTGGCTTAGTGTAAGAGGTTGTAAGCGGCTTTGTGCAGACAGACTGTGTAAAGTAAGGCTTTGTGCTACTAAGGAGTTGGCTTTGTGCCTTGACCTAATTTTGGGAAGGAGGATCTAGCGCACTGTGCGCAGATCTCCTGTCCTCTGCGGAGTTCGGCTCTATGGCTTTGTGCACAGGAGCAAATGAATGTAAGAAGATTGAATACTAATAAAGAATAATAAGTAGTTGGTGGACGTAGCCCCACACTGGGGTGAACCACATATATCCTGTGTCTTGATGTGCTTTGTGTTGGGTTATGAAAAAGGTACAAATATCCTCCTTATTCTCACAGTTCATGATACAATCTTGATTGACTTTTCTGTTAATTAGGGATAAATAGGATAGAAAATTATTAATATGTCTTCTAGTGATATTATTGAAGTTATGTTGAATAGATTGTAAAATATGATTGGAATTGTTTGATTTTGTTACAAGATTGGATAAATATTGTCAAAACCAAAATAGCAAAGGAAATCTTGAAGATGCATGAGCTATTGGAGGTTAATGACTTTTGGTGCAAAGCAGTTTTAAAGATGATTTGATTTTCTATATTGTAACTTTATAATAGTAAAGCAATCCTGAGGATCTTTCGATCCTCGGGATGGCTTGATTTACTCAGATTATTATATATAGAGAGGATAATAGATCCTGAAATACAATCTAAGAATTGTCTTCAAGTATTCAAACTCAGATTTACTCTATGCAAGCCGTTTTTGTGAATGATGTACCAGATATGAAGTTAAAAAAAGCCTTGATCATTTTCACCATTTCTACATACTGAGTTTCTAGTAGCAGTTCTTCTAAGGACCAAGGGCCCAGTCTAAAGGAGCTATTGTTTCAGTTGTAAGTGTATCAGTCTGATTTGTGTTTTATGATTCAGTTCTCTTTCACAATAGTTAAGATGAATGCATAAGCATGTTAATGATTTCATATTGTTTTGCATATAGAAGAGAGACATTTATTTTGAGTGTTTATGATTGTTGATTCCAACTTCCATTACTATAGTTTGTTGCTTGACATTTCCTCACATTTTCATATGCGTTATTCCTTTTACTTAGATTCGCATTTGTTGTTCCTTTCAAATAGGTTACATTTTCCATTCCTTTCAGTTAAAGTTACAATTGTTGTTCCTTTCTGTTAAGTTATATTTGTTGTCCCTTTTGATTGGATTACAATTGCTTCCATAAGATAGAGTAATTCGCTATTCCCTGTCCATCAATTCAATTCATAGTTAATAGTCAATTCTAGAAGTCTTTACTTAGATTCAATCATTGCTTCTTAGTTAAATGAATTCAGTGGATTAGTTAGTTCCCTTTCATTCACAACATGTTAGTAATTAGATTTCAATTATGTTAAGAAACATCTTAGTCTTAGAATCCTTCATGAACATTTGAGGAACTTGATTGTGGATAAACTCGGGTTTTCTTTAACTACGCGATTTTAGCCTCTACAAGCTATCTGCATAGACTTTGTTGTTGTTCTTGAGATAAAAGACGAATCCTCGGGTTGATAAATTAATGTTAAACTAAGGTTGTTTTTAGACATCTTTAGAGCCCAACTTTTTGGCGACGTTGTCGGGGAGAATGTCAAAGGTAGCATAGATTGTGTCTCTGGAGGACGAGGTATTGAAGACGGAAGGTAAGAACCTATGCAGGAAATAAGTAAGATGCTTATGCCAACGCCTACCTCCAGTTGATGCATTAAGAGGTTGCATAGGTGTTTATTTTTTAATTTATTTTTGCGTGAAGTGTGTATGACTAAGAAGAAAGATATTGAAAAACCAAAACCCCCACCAAAAATTACCAAAGCCCAGGGCTCGGTGCTCCCTAGGAGAAGCACTTTCATAGACGACATCATCCGAAAAGCCGAATCTCAAGCTTCGGTTGGACATAGGAAAGGATCTACTCGAATCCCTCAGGTAGTAGTTTCACCAACTGCAGCCCATGCTGAGATTCACGGCAAAACTGAAGGGACTGAGCAAAGCTTTCAGAAAACAGATCTTCCACCTCTCAACCCTTTAGAAGAGGGAAATTCTTGTAATCTAGAGGAATGAGAAGGAGAAACCAGCGAGGTTGCCAAGGCAGACCAATCGCCATCCCCTGATCCTAAATCTTCTGTGAAAGAAGAAGGAATACGTGAACTCCCAGATAGAGGGAGTGCAACTAAATCCCCTAGAGGATCAAATAATCAACCACCTCGAATAGAACACCCAGATCAAGAAATTCCTGAAGATTTTTGGAACATTTTCGATCAAATGGCACAACCAAATAAACAACGTCCCTGGACTTCCACATTGGAATATCTGATAGTTGATCCAATTGCCAATTCCCCCATGAAGGCAATCCCCCTACAAAACATCCCAACCTTCCATGGATTGATATCAAAAGACCCGGACGCATTCTTATTCTAATTTGATGTCCTATGTAGAGGTTATGATTACACCTCTGAACCCCAAAAATTAAAATTGTTCCCCTCCACTTTGAAAGGAGCAGATCTACGTTGGTTTATGGGATTAGGAGGTGGAACTATAAACTCATGGGATGAGATGAAACAAACCTTCTTGAAAAAATATCAGGATTATTGTAGAACCAGAGACCTAAAAGATGAAATCTTTCAAATGACTGCAAAATAAAATGAATCATTAGAAGAATATATTGAGAGATTTTAGTATAATTTACAAAGATCACCCTATGGTACATTACCAGGTGAAGTACTTAAAGCAACTTTGATTAAAGGTATGAAGGTTGAATGGGTAGAAACATTGAATCTAATGGGGAAAGAAGACATTTATCAAGAAACTTATGATAGCATCATTCAATTGTGTATCAGGTGCTCACAAGGAAGCACATGGACCAGATCAGGAATGCGAACTTCCCTCACTAGAAATAGAAATACTACCAGCGAGGGTGGTATGCGAGATGAAGTTTGTAATCTCTTAGAAAATTTCAAAATAGATATTCTGAGCACATTGACTACACAATTGGATGTATTGCAGGCCAAACAAAAAAAAACAAAAGCAGAACAAACTTTGGCCATAATTTTTCCACAGATGCAGAAGAAAACATCGTTCAAGGGATTTTTCTTTGGATGTGGTTTGGGTTTTCTCTATCTGTGCCAAGGATCACGACACTGAACAATGCCCATTGCTCCCTGGAATGAAAGTTATCTTCAGAGAAGCAGAAGAAGAAACAAAACCATTATATATGATGGCTCAGCATCGTCAATGGCAGACCCGGCCTCCAAATACACTACAGGACCCTTCCTCTTTCTTTTTCGGACAGTATAATCAGCAGCAAAATTCTGGTAATGCATGGCAAGGCCAGCCATTTACTAATCAGAACTGGAAGCCCCACCAATACCCACCTACAAATCCCACTTGGCCAAACCAGCCCACTGCAAATCCTGTCTGGCAGAATCATCCAACTGCAAATTCTACCTGGACTAACTTGCAATACCCCACCTCATCTTAGAAAAACTCAAATAACCCCTACCCTTCACAGTGGCCCAACACAACTGCCCAAAATCCAAATTGGAACCAGAATTGGAAGTGCCCCATGGGGATAAACAATCAACCCATGATGGCCCCTCAAACCCAACCCACGTTGCAAGCTCCACTCCAACTACCCCAAAACCCTCAAACACAATTGCACCCCCAACTACCAGCCCAACCTCACCCAAATCCTAATAATAGGTCGACTCATCTTTTCCAGATTATAGAGAATGGGGAAGGGGAAACCAACTCGATAGGGTGCAATGAACTTAGGTTGAGATCGGGGCATACAATCTCTCCTGAAGAAAATAATGTTTCCCAAGAGCGGGAGAATGAAAAACAACCAGCAATAACACTTTCTACTGTGGTAATAACAGAAGAAATTGAGCAGGGGGGAAACACAGTCGAATCACAGGGCCCTGATAAGGATGCAAATCCTTCCCCTCTGTTCCCCAAAAGATTGATGATAGCAAAACCTATCATATATCCCAACTTCGACATTGTAGGGGAACTCAAGAATTTATATGTCAATATTCCACTCCTGCGGGCTCTACAAGATATTCCAATTTATGCGAAAACAATCAAGGAACTATGTGGGAGGAAGCTTGTTAGGAAAATAAAAAATTCATCATCAACAGTTCACGTAGTAGGAGCCTTGTCTAATCTAATTCTTGGTAGACAAGAACCAATCAAATATGCAGATCCAGGGAATCCCATAGTAACAGTTCAGATCTAGGGTTGTTATTTTCCAAATACACTAGTTGATTTGGGGGCGGCCATAAATATGTTGACTATGGAAACTTGCAATACCCTGGGTTTTGACTCCTTCGACCCCACCCCAATTATGTTACAATTGGCAGATCGATCGGTGGTTTGACCAGTTGGCACATTACATGATATAGCAATCTTAGTCGACTCTTGGTAATATCCGGCGGATTTCCTCATCATCAACCCAAGAAGTGGACTTGAAGGGAATCCATTGATACTGGGTAGACCATGGCTCACAACAATCGATGTGTACATAGGATGTCGAACGAGTAATATGACAATTGCTAGAGGAGGTATCACAAAGAATCTCATCTTATATCCTCCTTCCAAGCCAAGATCGACTTTCATATATCACAATTGCCACCACCACGATATCTAGAAAAGGATTTACGAGCCCCTCTCACACTGGAAGAAGCTCTTAGACTCAAGAACCAGCTAGAGAATGATGTAATCAATGGGTTTATTAATAGCCCAGCCACCGTGGGTAACCCAACATGCCATATTCTCCAAGCTATTCTAGACTGTGAAGCACAGGGAGACCCACTGGAAGATTTAATGGAACAACAAATCCCAACTACAGTTGTTCATAACAGAAAATCGGTTGAGATTGTACCAGGGAGGTCTTTGAACATCAATGCTAATTTAGATGAGCAACAACAATAAAAGCTAATTCAAGACCTCTCTAAATACCAGCAAGCTTTTTCCTATGAGTATTATGATATGAAAGGTATTGATCCGCAACTCTGCACACACCACATTTATATTGAGAAAGATGCCCGACCTATCCGATAGTCGCAGAGAAGACTAAATCCCCATCTCAGGGATATTGTTAAAGAAGATTTACAAAATATGTTGGATGTAGATTTTATATATCCTATCTTAGATAGCCGGTGGGTTTCCCCATTGGTGATCGTCCCCAACAAAAATGGGAAATGGTGAATCTGTGTTGACTACAGGGAACTTAACAAAGCCACTCAAAAGGATCGTATCCCCTTACCTTTCATCAATCAGGTCCTAGATACTTTGGTAGGAAAGAAATTATTCTCTTTCCTAGATGGTTTTAGTGGCTACAATCAAATCTAGATCGCCCCAAAAGATCAAGATAAAACTACATTCACATGCTCCTGGGGTACCTTTGCATACAAAGTATTTCCCTTTGGACTATGTGACGCTCCAACCACATTCCAAAGTGCCATCCTGAGCATATTCAACGATCTAATCAGTGAAGGTCTTGAAGTTTACATGGATGATTTCACTCTTTATGGCGACGACTTTGATCAAGCACTGAATAATATGGAGAAGGTATTAGAATGGTGCATTGCTACGAGGTTATGTTTAAGCCATGAAAAATGTCACATGATGATGATAGAAGTGTTTTAATAGGGAATTATATTTCTATAGATGGAATTAGAGTAGATCCAGCAAAAATAGAGGTAATCCTTAATCTACCTACACCACACACACACAGAGGTACATAGTTTCCTTGGCACTTCTAGATACTATCGTAGATTTATGGAAAATTTTGCAAGAACCGCTACACCTTTACATGCTTTGAATGGTAATGTGCAGTTTTAGTGGTCTAACAAGTGTGATGTGGCATTTGCAGGACTCAAGAAGCTGATCTCGACAGCAACGGTGTTTAGGGGACCAAATTGGAAAATACCATTTCACATCTCCACCGATGCATCAGATATTGCTATAGGCATTGTCCTTGGACAGGACGAAGACAAGAAATCCTACGCTATTTATTTCATTAGCAAGAATCTTTCTCCAGTTGAACTTAATTATACAGTAACAGAAAAAGATTTTTTAGTTGTTATACATGCCATCAATAAATTTCGTCATTATATAACAGGCTATCGAGTTATTATGTATACTGGTCATTCTGCTATTAGATATCTAGCTAATAAACCAATTACTAATGGATGGGTCACTCGGTGGTTATTACTATTGCAGGAATTCGACATCACCATCAAAGATCGACCTGGGAGAGAAAATCTTGTCGCAGACTTCCTGTCCCGCGTACCCAAAACAGATGACTCCTTAACAGTTGAAGATCAATTTGCAGATGAGAATCTATTTTCCGTTACCACAAATCCACCTTGGTACGTTGATGTGGCAAATTATTTGGCAGCAGGAAGATTACCGACACATCTATCATACAATGTAGCGTACGATTCACTTAGATTAGTGGATATCTCTTCCACACATGATCTGATCTCCAGATCCGTAGATGCATACGAGATGACAAAATCTACGACATACTGAAGGCGGGACATGATGAGCCCTGTGGTGGGCATTTTGCAGACCGCAGAACTGGACACAAAATTTTACAGATGGGCTACTATTGGCCCTCAATATTCAGAGATGCAAAGAAATACATCCAAACCTGCGACAGTTATCAGTGGATGGGAAAACCAGGTCAAGTTGATGAAATTCCCTTGAAACCATTAGTAGTCGCAGAACCATTTGAATATGGGCACTAGACTTCATTGCCCCCTTCAATCCAAATTCAAATCAGAAAGCCTATATTCTAGTGGCAACGAACTACATGACCAAATGGGTAGAGGCAGAATCCCTACAAAACGCAACAGAAGAGGTAGTCATCAAATTTATTTTCAAATTATTTCTACACTATGGACTACCTAGGGAAGTAATCACTGATGGGGGGTCACAATTTACAACCCATAGAATCACCACCACCCTGGAAAATTATCATATTAAGCACAGAGTTACTTCTCCATACCACCCACAGGAAAACGGGCAAGTAAAAAGCACAAATAAGGTCCCGGAGGCAATCCTAACAAAGACTGTCTCAACAAACAGACAGAGTTGGGATACTAAGATCCCAAATGCCTTATGGACTTATTGCACAACATGGTGTAACACCACTGGCTACTCTCCTTATCACCTAGTCTATGGTAAAGAACCCATATTCCCAATTGAGTTTGAGATCAAAACCCTAAGGATGGCCCAGAAAATTGGACTGGATCTAACAGAAGCACATAAACATCACCTTCAGCAACTCAATGAATTGGATGAAGCATGCCTATCTGTTGTGGAGCACACTGTTGTTATCCAGCAACAGAGAGCGACCTGGCACGATAAGCATATCAAGAAGAAATCATTCAAGAAAGGTGATTGGGCACTTCTCTATGACTCCATATTTCATGATTTTATGGGAAAATTACAGACACGGTGGCTGGGACCATATGAAATTGATGAAGTCCATGATAATGGCACGATCACTTTAAGCACCATTGATGGGTCTGGATCTCCATTTCTGGTTAATGGACACCGGATACGAATCTACCATCAACCACCTTCAAAAGAATCTTTCTACCAGGAAGTAAGTAGGGACCCTACCGTTCATATTTTGGCTAGCTGGGAAGGTAACCCAACCACTCCAACTCCATAAATGATGAATTTTGTTACACTATACATACTGTATATAGTTTTTTTTTTTTAGTTTTTTTAGATCTAATTGAGTTATTAGTTTTTCTTTCTTTTTTCATTTTATGAAAGTCACTTATGAAAATAAGAACTAGGGAGGATAACACAATTAGCACTCTTTTATGTTCCGCACTCTTGCTTTATCTTATCATGCAAACCCTATCTTTCACAGAAAAATGAATATGTCATGCTCTGTAGCAGTAATCAGGCAACTATAATAAACTCATGACATCAACAGACCATCTAATACTTGATTCTGAAATAAACTGATCTATAATAATTGAATGAATTTAGTTGATGACTAATCAACCTTAGATTCAACAAAAAATATTTCCATGGGAAGTTTCCAAAATTACCCATTGAGATGGTTAAAAATTAACAAATGTCATCCCCTTCGCACGATTGTTGTTCATTTGAAAGGAACAACTGTTGTTCCTTCACGTGATTATTGTTCCTTTGAGTATCGTTGTTCTTCATTTGAAAGGAAAATTTGTTGTTCCTTATCACGATTGTTGTTCCTTTGAGTATCGTTGTTATTCATTTGAAAGGAACAACTATTGTTCCCTTCACGCGAATTGTTGTTCCTTTGAAAGGAACAACTACTGCCCCTTTTGCATTCTTCCATATTGTCATTTCCTTCGCGTGATTGTTGTCGTTCCTTTCCTTCATTACTGTTAAAATGATAGTCATTCCTTTGGCGTACGCCTTTCACCAAATAATTTTCACTAGCATTACTTCTAATTATCATTGAAACGATATGTCATTATTTTGTGAACTATCTCTCATACCTTATCAAATTGTTTTGGATTAATTTCTTCGAAATATTTTAAATCTTGTTCATAACCTATAACCACCATAATTCATTTCTTTTCCCTATATACATACAAATATACTTGAATGATAATTCACCCTCATATTATAATAAGGAATCTTAAGCACACCGTTACTTGGAATCCTTACACTTCTTTACGCCATCCCTTACTCTTAAGGAGTAGATGAGCCTCCCTTAGAGCCCTTCTAAAGAAAAAAAAAATACATATATAAAATAAAATAAATACAACTAATAAACGTCTCCCACAAAGAATAGGGGGTCTCATCACAATAGAACCTACCACGATCATAGGATAATAACGTAAGTGGCATTCCCACTATGGCTACCACACCAAGGCAATGGACTTTGACATTTTTTGTCAAAGGACAAGAGGTCTCATCACAAGCTAGCTTGTTCACTTAAGTTACAATCTAGTGAGTGGCATTATCATCATCTGACTACCAAACCAGGATAGTGGTCTTGTCGGGAAAAGACGATTTAAATATTTATTAAGGATACAGGCTCATCTATGGGTTAAAAGGCAACCATGTCAAGACTATGGACGCCTACTGGCAGTAGTGTCTCTGCTTGTGGTATGGAAGTTTACCTTAAAAACACCAAGTTTCTATGTGTCTCTAGATTTCCTTTACTCGATAATGGGGCTATCATTTCGGTTATATTCAATGAACTCGGGAAAGGTAACAACATTATGATATGTGGAATATTTTTAAAAATGAACAGATTTAATTTATTCGGCTTATTTATCCTTAAAAACATTTTTGAGTATAGGTATTGTTAGTACCTAAAGTTGCACTTGACTATGAGAGGGAAAGCTAGGGCATCATCGAGTTTTTGAAAAAGTGTTTTGATGGTTTTTATGGTTTGGTTTTTTAATAAGGTAGTTGAAAACTGGGTCAAGGTAATAAAATAAATGAGAAAATTAGAATAAGAATAGAAAATATCCCAATGACTGGTTAAAAGGTAGCCACATAGATGGATTAAACAAATAAGGAAAATAGAAAATGAAGTTTTCAATTTGTCAACTTCACACAAATTCTTATCTCAAAATATCATTAAGAAATAAGACCATCAACCTGAAATCAAAACTTGAAAATAATCACCACAGCAAATACTTTACTGTATTAATCAATAATCAAGAAAACAAATGCATTGCAATTTGAATAATGAGATCAAGCATGAAGAAACAAAACAGAGTAGAAAAGAGTTTCTAACCATCCATGTGTCTTTGCTATTAAGTGTCAAATAGAATAATAATGCCTTACAATGAGTTTCAGAATAAGTCCTTTGGATCTCCAATTTTTCGACCCTCAACTTCTCCTTCTACAGAGTTTATATAGAAACAATACATAATTATCAAGATCCAAAAGAAATGGATCTGAAAACCTCATCATCTATATTTAGTTTCTTGTTTCAAATAATCAAGGAGAATATCCAATCTGATCTCCAATTCGAATTGATGAGTTGGCTTGTCAACTATTGTCCATGAGATTTTTTAGGAAAATAAATCTCGCAAATTCCTGAAAAATAGGGTCCAACAATATCTTCATATATCTCAAATGGTAATAGCTGTGTAAAAACCGAGAGACTATTTTGTGAAGGGAATCGTTCCCAACAAAAACCTCTTTTGGTTTCAAAAAATTCATCACCAGATGTTCTGTAACCGCTCCCAAAATTACTGACTAAAACAGAAAATTATTTATTGTGAAATATCAGAAAAATAGGCCTCAAAGATCAATTTGAATCTCTTAAAATGTGATTGTTGTGTAATAACCAAGAGAGGTTTTTGTGAAGGGGAATGTTCCCAAGAAAAAACTCTTTTGGTTTCAACAAATTCCTCTCTATCTGTTCTGCAACCTCTCTTGAAGAAAAAGACTAAAACAGGTAAAAATAACAGAGTATTTCATGTAGCTTTATCAGAAAATTAGGCCTCAAAGATCAATTTGAATCTCTTAAAATGTGATTGTTGTGTAAAAACTGAGAGAGGTTTTTTTGAAGGGGCATGTTCCCAACAAAAAATTCCTTTGGTTTCAACAAATTCCTCTCCAACTATTCTGTAAGCTCTCTTGAAGATAAAGACTATAACAGGTAAAAAACAGAGTATTTCCTGTAGCTTTTTTGGTTCTGCAAAATAATAGTCTTTGTCATCAGAAAACACTTCTTCAGCTTTTGATAATCTGGTGGTTTCTCTTATTATAGGTCTTATAGAATACTGAGCAATTTATTTTCCTTTTCTTTGTATCTTCCCCAAGTTTTTGTCTTCTTTTGTTTTCCTATGTAATGGAAGCCTTTCTACTTTTTCTTTCATAGGAAATTCATTAACTGTGATACTCTTTTTCTATGTGGTTGCCTTCTTCCCTTTGCCCTTTCTTTGTTTTCTTGGTTGTGGATCAGTATTTAGGGATTGAATTAGCCAAGTCTAGGGTTTCTGTGAATTATGATCAGGACAATATGCCACTCTTGTCTAGTCCAGCTGTGAGGGACTCCCTTTTTCCAATCTGGGTTTTGCTTATCTGGAAGCAATAATTGGTTGACAAACTCCATGGCTATGTGCTCCTTTTTCCACCATCGTTCTCCTCCAATTTCCAATCTGTAATTTGTTCGTCATGCCCTTTGAAAGTGGTAAAGAAATCAAACCAGCCAGCATCCTTGAACCTTTGTGCCATCTGTGGGTATGCATCAAGTAGCTCGGTACCCTTAGGTTCCAACCTAATAATTTGCCCACTTTTCTTTGGTGCCATATCAATAACACGAGGATGCAACTTGACATTGTTCGAAAATTAAATTTACAACCTACAACTGTTAGCATATAACAGTTTCTTCTGGAAAATACCTGCGCTTATAATTCAACAAATTAGAACGACGAGTGACAGGATCATATAATGATGTTTGGAAATTTACTGATTTGAAAAGGGTCTTTGTAGGTACAGAATGATCCCATCATGTAACGGTGTGAACTGTATAATGATTCAAGAGATATCATGTGACACATGCGGATTATCAGTCCACAATTTATGTAGTCATAACAAAATCAGGGTGGTTGGACATGATTATATTAGCACTACGGGAATAATGTTATTCCAGTGGCGCTATTAATAACTTGGTAGGATTTTGAATTTTCAAGATTCAAATAGGCATATGAAGTGACACATCTTGTAAAACCATGTCTTAACTCCCCAAATTTAAGGAAATTATTCAAAAAGCTAAAAATGTGAAACATACCAAACTGAAAACAAAGATTAAAATCAAATGAAAGCAAACAATGAAGTGCAGGTAGGGAGGGTTTAGGATCACTAAATCAAAAGAAAAATTAGAGACTAACAGGTATAATAAATTTGAATTTCCCATCAGAAAAGGACTATTGTTTAATGATCACCATTAATATGCCTTTTGAAAATTGTACATGATTGGTCCCCATCGGCGGCGACAGTGCAATTATTACCTCTCACCAGAAATACCTACACTCGTTACTTTCCCCTACACTGACGGTCAAGGTCGACCTGTACAATAATGAGGGGAGTGGACGTTCGGCACATTTTCCGATAAAATTGTAATGATTGTAATAAATGGAAAACCCACATTTTCATACACTCGTCGTTCTCTGATATTTTCTATTTTTGGTAATATTTCCTCCAAGCTGGTTAACCAAGTCTACAACCAGGAACGATAGTCGTTCTCATTTTTTCACAGAACAATGGGTGGCTGAAGTGTGTGCATGGAACCAACATTACTACAGGTAACAGAGCAGGCTAGAGAAACTCTGCACGGCCTGGGTTGGACGGAGTATTTCAACCGGTTGAAAGGCTATGATACGAACATTACGCTTGAATTCTTTCAGAATTTGCAGGGAGAAAACTCCATGGTTCGAAAGATACGAATTCCAGTTACTCTGGGAATCGTAGTAGAGGTTGCAGGTCTCCCTAACTCAGGCATTCAGTGGACAAGAAGAGATACAATGCTCAAAGAAGCAATAGAATCCTTTGTAGACCCTGGAGAGGAATTGGATAAAAAGGGAAAGGGACTTAACCCCAACACTCTCAGCGAACCATGGAAGGAACTGGCAAGGGTAATTCAAAGGTACATCGTCTGTGATGGGTGATATGATGTAATACGACCACGCCACCTCAAACTTCTAGCGGCACTCAAACAAAGGTTAGTAATCAATCTACCTTTTTTTCTAAATGCCATGTTACATGAGGTTGCCATCAGAACACAGATGTCCAAGGATCCTGTTACTATCATCAACCACCATGGATTAGCTAAACTGATAGTAAATAAGGCCCTGAGTGAAATCCAATTAGCCTGGAGTTATCTCATTGAGACCAACGACCTTTGCAACTGGAACAACCTGAATTATACCATGAAAATCCATCATAGGAAATTGAAGAGATACAGGAAGGGGAGACCACTACCCAAACAAAATTTCCACCTCCTCAACTCGAAGTCGAGGCAGACCCTGTCCAAATTACAGAGGCTTAGACCTCACAGATAGAGGCTCAAACCTCACAAATAGAGGCTCGGACCTCACAGACAAAAGCTTAGACCTCACAAGTAGGGGCACTAACCAGAAAAAGAAAAAGAGCAACGGCTACTCCTAAAGCCCCCAGTGAGAGAAAGAGGAGAAGAAGACAGACATGAAACCCTGAGGAGGTCTAGGACACAACAAAATAGCATGAAGAAATTCAATACATAACAGAGCAGTCCTTATAGGAAAATGTCCAAGATTATGAGCACATAGAACAAACTTCATAGGGAAACAGTCAAGAAGACACCCAGCCAGCATTAGAGCACCTGACAGAACAATTTTTGAAAATCTATGAGGTAGAAATAGCTCAGGTTTTAGGGAACTTAGGGGCCTCAATTGACATAGATAAATCAAAAGAATACCAAGAATGAGCCTCTTCTTCAAAACCTGCTGAAAACTTCCCTGATATTGAAATGTCATTCCCAGAGGACACAGCACATGAAGAACCTCACCCTGAGGCAAGAAGTCCTTTGAACATACAGAGAACTTGGAAGGAACATAAGAACAACTACATGTTGATCGGAATGAAGAATACCTTGAGACCCTTCACAAACAAAAAGTAGGCAAAAACCATAAGAGAATTAGAAAGTTGAAAAAGGAGAACAAGTTGTTAAAGAGAAAGGCTAAAAAAGTTGAAGCATTAAAACTGAAGGTTGGCAAACTCAAAGAAATTATTAAAGAATTAAGGAAGCAGCTAGAACAAGTAGATAAGGCCCACCAAAGAAAGAAAATCAAAAGGCCCGGAGTGTAAGGAAGAAACCCTCTCCCTAAAAGAGCAGTCACTACAAAGTCTGTGGGAATACAGATAGACCTTGAAGAAATAACAGTAGAGGATGCAGTAGCTCAGCATGAGGAAGTAATCCCTTTAGAAACAATTGATGTTGAGGTACAGACAGATACCCTAGTATCATAGGAAATAGCTCAATCCCTTGAGCAGGATTCCCCCATTAGGAAATTGGAGGAAGAATTGATGTAGTCCCAACAAAGCTTGATTCAAAACAGAAATGAATTGATGACTATGGAAGAACATCAAGCATCTCAATCTCAAGAACAAAGTGCCATCATTGGTAGACTAGAAGCAAAGATTATACAAGCCCAAAAAGCATTAACTCAGTCCAGAGATGAGATGGGCGCTATGGAAGAATATCAAGCATCTCACTCTCGGGAACGAGATGCTATTACTGGTAGGCTAAAGGCAGAAATGGTACAAGCACAACAAGCATTGACTTGATCCAGAGATGAAATGATCACTATGGTTGAACATCAAAAGTTTGTTAAACAATTGAAGGTTATGTCAGCAACAGAAAGTGAAACATATGCTGAGCTCACCAGAGCCCAGGGGAAGGTGAAGAAAATACAAAGCCAATTTGAAAAAGCTTTGGAGCAAATCAAGAAGATTTGTGATGTTTACTTTGATGCAATCAACTTTAGAGCCCCTACCACCAATTATACCCTATTCTTGCTAGAAAGTTACATGTTGTTAAGGGTAAAATCCATCAGAGCAGGTAAGCCAATTACATTTTCCACTATCCCTAAGTTCATTTCATGTTTTAGAGAGCAGGAAGAGAAGGTACAATACTTTCTATGTGAATTATACTTCCATAATTTCATTTTGGAAGATGACGGGAAAAATAACCCTGGTCCCTTTATTGGAGACATTCAGTTCGAGGAATTCTTGTCCTTCACTAAGAACCAAGTCAGATGGGGAAAGCCCACAATAATTTTATAAAGAGGGAAATAGGGTTAGATCTTTGGATCAGAGGAGAGCCCCTAAAGTCCTTTCCAACCATTATGCGACATAGAACCTTTATGAAAAGGGAGGGGGTCAGAGACTCTCTAGCCCCCATCCATCGGCAGGTTATCCGTTCAGGCATCATATATTTTAGAGAACTCAAAGAAGAAGTTCTTGTTGCTTCTAAGGTGAGATGGGATGCATCCTCCAATGAAGTCAAAAGTAGGGAACCCTTTGGGTTCGTGAATTTTTTTGCAGCTACCTACAGAGTGGAAAGGTATTCTAGATTGCTCTAGGAGGAAGGACCTGCTAGGATTGGGTGCAAGTATAATCCCCCTATCATCTAGTTTTCTCCAGAAGGATTACCAAATTAACAAGAAAAGGGAGGATGTTGCTTTTGTATAACTCAAGATAACTAATGGGTTCAGGAGACCTGGTGAACCAACTTTCCCTCCTTATAGCATCACTACTTTACATGTAAGATCCCAGCTTGCATGAGGACATGCAAGAAGGTAAGCTGGGGGTATGTTGGGTTATGAAAAAGGTATAAATATCCTCCTTATTCTCATAGTTCATGATACAATCTTGATTGACTTTTCTGTTAATTAGGGATAAATAGGATAGAAAATGATTAATATGTCTTCTAGTGATATTATTGAAGTTATGTTGAATAGATTGTAAAATACGATTGGAATTGTTTGATTCTGTTATAGGATTGGATAAATATTGTCAAAACCAAAATAGCAAAGGAAATCTTGAAGATGCGTGAGCTATTGGAGGTTAAGGACTTTTGGCGCAAAGCAGTTTTAAAGATGATTTGATTTTATATATTGTAATTTTATAATAGTCAAGCAATATTGAGGATCTTCCGATCCTAAGGATGGCTTGATTTACTCAGATTATTGTATATAGAGAGGATAATAGATCCCAAAAGACAATATAAGAATTGTGTTCAAGTATTCAGACTCAGAGTTACTCTGCACAAGTAGTTTTTGTGAATGGTGTACCAGCTATGAAGTTAATAAAAGCCTTGATCATTTTCACCATTTCTACATACTGAGTTTCTAGTAGCAGTGATTCTAAGGACCAAGGGCCCAGTCTAAAGGAGTTATTGTTTCAGTTGTAATCGTATCAGTCTGATTTATGTTTTATGATTCAATTCTCTTTCACAATAGTTAAGATGAATGCATAAGCGTGTTAATGATTTCATATTGTTTTGCATACAAAAGATAGACATTTCTTTTGAGTTTTTATGATTGTTGATTCCAACTTCCATTACTGTAGTTTTTTGCTTGACAGTTCCTCGTGTTTTCATATGCACTGTTCCTTTTACTCAGATTCACACTTGTTGTTCCTTTCAAATAGGCTACATTTGTCGTTCCTTTCAGTTAAAGTTACAATTGGTGTTCCTTTCTATTAAGTTATATTTGTTGTCCCTTTTGATTAGATTACAATTGCTTCCATAAGATAGAGTAATTCGTTATTCCCTGTCCAACAATTCAATTCATAGTTAATAGTCAATTATGCAAGTATTTACTTAGATTCAATCATTGCTTCTTAGTTAAATGAATCCAACAAATTAGTTAGTTCCCTTTCGTTCACAGCATGTTAGTAATTAGATTTCAATTCTGTTAAGAAAGATCTTAGTCTTAGAATCCTTCATGAACATTTGAGGAACTTGATTGTGGATAAACTCAGGTTTGCTTTAACTACACGATTTTAGCCTCTACAAGCTATCTGCATAGACTTTGCAAATGTTCTTGAGATAAAAGATGAATCCTCGGGTTGATAAATTAATGTTAAACTAAGGTTGTTTTTAGACATCTTTAGAGCCCAACACTTTGTGCGATGTGAATTATGTTATTTATCTACTTAGTGTTGTTGTTATAATGTATGATGAATGCATCTGATGTTGTTCCTTAGTACCTAATGGTATTAAAGAAGAATGAATGCTAGATCTGAGCTAATGCTATGTGCTAAGTGATTGTAAGTGTTGATCTTGATTGTTATCACATTGATCTGTAATAAGGGTTAATCTGCGATGTGAATGAGACTCATGAACTAATACTTATTGTTGTCTAAGTTCCCTGCTGAATGTTTTAATCATAGATCTGTGTCCCAGCTTGGTTGTAGACACCTAAGTCCTGCAAACCCCCTGCCTCTACCTCGAGTGAGACTTCATCTACTTCGCAAGTGTTGCCTAAAGGGCCGGTAGTTAGGGTTTTGTTTGTGTGATGTTGAAGCATTGAACCCTGGGTCTGCCCTTGTGCCATCAAATGGTTCCGTTGTTGGGACCTGAAACTGTGATTGCTGGGAACTGAAGAAAAGAGAAAGCTTTGTGCGTAGATCTGTTGTTGTAGTGCGCAGTATTCTAATTGACTTATGAAACTCTGTGCTAAGAAATAAACCGGATCTGAAGAAAAGAGGTAAGATCTTAAAAGATTCGTGCTCTAGTAAGGGTAAGATAAGTAGAATTTTTTGCTTCGAAATCATGAATCTAGGTGTGTTTGATAGGTTTTGTCCTAGTCTGAAAGCTAGGGCATAGTTAGAAGAAAGAGTTGATCTGAATAAATTTGATAGAAATAGAGAAAGATATGTTATTCTTATGCATAGAAATAATTTTTGGACTAATAAGTGGATGTAGGAACCTAGAAAGAATTTTTGCAGATTGCAGGTCCAGCACTGTGATCCCAGTGCGCAGTACAAGAAAGGTTGGGGCTCATTTAAAAGAAAGAGAGGATTGACACTGTGTTATAATTGCAGAAGACCGAGACATCTTGCTAAGGAATGCCCTGGTACAGTTCCTATTTTTCTTTATTGTAAATTTATTGGTCATGACGTTGAGGATTGCCCAAGGATGATTGATAAATTTGAACAGATAAACATGAGACAAAAAAACTATAAAGAAGGTCAAGAGACTAAGAATATACTAGAGAATAAAAAAGAGAAAGAATCAGAGAAAAAGTCAGAGACTATGCTAATACAGTTAAAAGAAGTAATGGATGACCACAAGAATGCCAGTTTGTCAGAGATCTTGAAAGAAAAACAGCACATAGTTACAAGAATAGAAGACTTCGACATAGATTGTGTATTGGATGAAGAAACACATGTGAATATTATGCCAGAAAGCACTTGGGAAATTTTGGGAAAGCCTGTTATGGTACCTTCATTGAGAAGGATAGGCTTGTTTAAAGGAAATATGATAACCCTATGTGGAAGAGTTACTAATATACCTATGGTTTCTCATGAAACATCAACCGAAGAAGACTTTGAAGCTATTAGATTTGTTGAGAAAAACACCCCTTTTCCACTTTTACTAGGAAAGACTTGGATTGAGAAGGATCATATCAGAAGGAAAGTAGAGGAGAAAGCTATTGAACAGAAAAAGAAAGAACTAAGGGACTTCATAACCAAAAAAATAGAGAGACTATTAGAAGAACAAGTGGATAAGTCGAAGGAACAGAGGACTAGAGAATTAGTTGTCGAAGTTGAAAGAACACTAGAAGGCTTAAAGAACCTGTCCATGCAAGAAAGAGTGTAGCCACCCCGGAAATAGCAAGAGAAGGGGCATTAACCTCAGAATCTGTAAGAGTGTGTTGGCGTCATAAGTCACTCCTAGATTGTGACAGGAGCAGAGCCCAACGCCCATCAGTTTTATGTCACGATAAGTTTAATGGATGATCAAATGGTTAGAGACCCAAGACGGAATCACTCTAGCTCACCAGAAATGTTGGCGTCAGAAGTCACTCCTGGATTGCGACAAGAGAAGAGCCCAACGCCCATCAATTTTATGTCACAATAAGTTTAATGGATGATCAAATGGTTAGAGACCCAGGATAGAATCACTCTAGCTCAGGGACCGGGTCTGGTATGTAAAGAACAAAGGAGGTATTGATCTAACTTTAGTTAGTGGGTTGATTGTAAAATGAGCAGGTGGAATACTTGGTGAGAGGAGTAAGCAAAACTACCTCGGGCAACAAGCCTTTCAGTAGTTTGCAGAAGAAAAACTCTAAATGCAAGATCCTCTTGGTTCAGAGTTTCGAGTAATTGGAGGGGTGACTTGACTGGATCCTCCAATTCCAAGTCATTCAGTGTTGAGAAAATCACAAGACCGATTAGAGACAACGCAGCTGTTACAGTGATCCAACCTACATCATCCTATAACAGCTACAACTCGACTGGATCCTCCAATTTTGAGTTGTTCTAATACAGTATGAACAAAGACATGGAAAGAAGCTGACATTTATAAGGAAAGAAGTCTCAGATGTTAATACATAACCAGAATAACCAGTGCTTCATTAAAGCTTTTACAATCGGGAGCCTTGCTCAACCATCGATCCTTAACAAAATACAAAAACCGAGTCTATATACTCAGAAAAATTCGCCTAACAGAGGCGTGCTCGGACCTCCAAGGCATGGCGTCCCTTCAGTCAAACTCGGACGGATATTCTTCGTCAGACGCCACCTTAACTGCGCATGGCTCCTGCAAGGGGGGTAGCTGAGCCATTAAGTGTCGAGTTAGCGTGTGCAGACCTCTCTGGATAGTCGAGGACTTGGCATGGCTTCTTTGGAAAAAATCGGCACACAAGACCATCTCAGGAAGACTGCTTGCCAGATCCTCCATACCTTACACTTAATGAGTGAGGAGAGGTTTCAACCACCCCCTCCCACCTTCATTTACTCCTAGCAAGAACCAGGATTAAGACCGAATCGGATGGCACCTGGAGATCGCGACGATCCCTTCTGTGACTAAACTCGATGCTTTTGGCCCCTCTTGCACAGCTCTTTCTATTTCCCAAGTGATCATGGGTCGTGACCCTGCGCTTATTCTCAAAGGCACTTTCGGCGTTTCGGGGTTCGTGGATAAGAAGGAGTTGATCCTTGCTCTTCAAATTCACGATGAGTGAAATGTCGAGATGGATTAATTGGGCACCACGCATCCCTCTCTGATCTGATGGTCCTGAACTCATTCGGTGATACTGTGGGCCCAGGTCCTGGACGCTCTCGACACTTCGCGTCTCGGGGATATGAAAGAGTTGCTCCTTTTGCTTCGAAGTCATGATGGGCAAAAAGGTGAGGAGCCTAATCGTGCACCACGTGTCCCTTTTGGATGGACAGATGAGACTGCTCCGTGATACTGCAGGCCCGACTCTGGGCGCTTTCGGCGCTTCGAGGTTCGTGGTTTCGAGATGTGAGATGACGAGGAACCTTTACCCTTCGAACTCTCAAATACCGATATGCTGACGTGACTAGATCTTGCGCCATGCGTCACTGGATCGGACGACCCAGATTTTTTCTTGAAATATAGGTGTTATCTCTGGAGCTATATCTCGGGTAACTTGGTAGCCCTAAAATCCCGATGATCGTCGATCAACTCTATAGATGGATCTCAGCCACTGAAAACAAAACTTCGCCCGCTCGCTTGACTTGTAACCTGAAATGAGATTTTTTTGTGTTGCGCTTGGGCGCTTCTCGTGCAGCTTGCAAACCTGGGTACTTTTGTGCCCAAGACAAAAATTGTTGCTAACATTAGGCTCCATGGGGGATAGAGTCATCCCTGTGATGCTCTAAGAACTCATTTTACATCTTCGGTGCCTTCTGTTGGGCTATGGATTCATTTACTAAGCCGAAAAATAAAAATGAAAATAAACAAAGAACCAAAAGGACAATATTTACAAACAAAGGAGCCGTCTAAGGCTCAAACAAAACACTTCTTCAGAAAATGCCCATTTACTGGGCTGCTGAAAACCTCCTCACCCTCCAAATCCTACAACCTGTATGTGTTGTTTGAGAAAACCTCGGAGATTTTGAAGGGCCCTATCCATAGGGCGTCAAACTTGTTGTGTTTTCCCTTATCCTGTATGGGTGCATCCCACTTAAGCACCAAATCCCCGATCTCAAACTCTTTCTTCATGACCTTCCTGTCAAAAGCCAGTTTGACCTTCTGCTGATGGTCCTGAATTTTATCCATCACCTGCTCTTTGGCCTGCTGGACTTCCACCAGTTGATGAACTCTTATGATCATGTCATCGGCCTCTTCTTGATAATCTTGGAAGAAATTTGCTACAGGAATGGCTAGTTGAGAAGGGAAAATGGCTTCTTCTCCATAAACTAATTGGAAAGGGGAGATGCCTATAGATATTTTTGTGGTCACTCAATCGACCCATAGAGCGAATTTCAACTTTGAATCCCAAACCTTTTTGTTGTCCTCCAGTAGTCTTTTGATGATCCTTATCAGGCTTTTGTTGGAGGACTCTGCTAAACCATTTCCCTCGGGATAGTATGGGGTGGAGTGAATCAGTTTGATCCTGAATTGCTCACAGAACTTGGCTAATGGCTCAACCTTGAAAGAGGCTACGTTATCAGTGACAATCTTGCTTGGGCAGCCGAATCTTGTGATGAGGTCTTCCAGGAATCCAATGATTACCTTGTGGGAAGCACTCCTGGTGGGAATAACTTCTATCCATTTGGTAAATAAATCTGTGGCAGTTAGGATCCATCTGTGTTGTCCACTAGAAGCAGGGTGGATTTCTCCAATAAAATCTAGGCCCCATTGCTGGAAAGGTCTCGAAACAACCACAGGCTTTAAAGGCAAAGAATTGAGTTGTTGTTTTCCTGCAAATCTTTGACATTTGATACAGGCTCTGACCTTTCTGCAGACGTCAGTGAATACGATGGGCTAGTAGTATCCATCCCTGAGGATTTTGTAGGCTGTGGCCTTCCAGAAATGATGCCCTCCACATTGGCTATCGTGAAATTCAACCATGATCCTATCAGCCTCTTGTGGATTCATACATTTCAAAAGCACCCCCAGGGGATCTTTCCAATATAAAACTCGATCGACAAGGCAGTATCCGACTGCTTTGAGCTTCAGAGCTCTTGCCTTGTTTCTTTGCAGGCCATCTGGAGGATGCAACTCCTGTAGAAAACATATGACATCCTTATACCAAGGACATCGAGCCAACGAGGGTTCTGCTTGAGGGTCTATATCAGACAGTTGATCCTGTGGATTTCCTAAGCACTCATTGACGACACCTACCCCCAAAGCTTTGCAATTTTCTTCATCCAATAGCTTATCTAAACCTTGACCTTTGATTAATTTGGTAGGCCTTATTTCTAAGTCAAACTCAAGGATCTTGGCTATCCACTTACTCCTCCTCCCATCTATGTCAGGCTGAATAAGAATGTCTTTAACAGTGGCCGAGGGGACATAGGCAATGATTTTTGACTGCAGGACATAAGTTCTAAAGGTTCTGAGAGCCTTTACTAGGGCATAGGCCTGCTTCTCCATAATTTCATACCTAACTTCGGCGTCCCTTAGAGCTCTGCTAAAATAGGCAATAGGCTTCTCTAGCCTAGCCTCGTTTGTCTGTAATAAAATAGCAGCCACCGTGTCAAGTGAGGAAAAGAAGAAAATAAGGAAATCCTTTGAGTAATCGGGACTGATAAGCACAGGAGCTTCAGTCAAGGCCTTATTTATCTACTCAAAGGAATTTCAAGATTCAACGGTCCACCTTACTTCATTTCCATTTCTCAATATGACTGTTATAAGTTTTACCACCTCAGCAAAGTTAGAAATAAACCTCCTTAGAAAATTAATCTTACCAAGGAAAGACTGGACCTCCTTCCTAGATCTTGGGATTGATAAAGCCTGTATTGCCTCAACTCTGCTGGGATCAATCTTGACTCCTTCGGCTGATACTATGTGACCCAGTAACTTTCCCTCCTTCATGGAGAACAGAGATTTCTTGGGATTCAATGAAATGCCAAAACTCCTGCATTTCAGAAAAACCTTCTTGAGATGACAACAGTGTTCTTTATCAATTTGGGAAAAGACTATTACGTCATCCAGGTAGATGACCACAAACTTATCCCTTTCCCCAATGAAAGCTATGTCCATGGCACATTGAAACGTTGCCCCTGCATTCATCAATCCAAAAGTCATTTTGGCATACATGAATGTGCCCCATGGAGTGGTAAACGTTGTCTTTTCCCTATCCTCGGGCAGAACAGAGATTTGATTGTAGCCAGAGAAGCCATCGATTATGGAAATCTTGGATGCTCCTATTACCCTCTACAATATATGTTCCATTTTTGGTAAGGGGTAATTGTCCTTTTGTGAGCTCTTGTTCAGGTTTCTAAAATCTACACAGAGTCTGATTTCTCCATTCTTCTTCCTTACTGGGACCAAGTTGGCCACCCACTCTGAATATCTCAGTGGCACGATGATTTGGGCCTGTAGCAGCTTCTTCTCTTCTCTTTCAATGATAGGCAGCAGCATGGGATTGATCTGTCTTAGCTTCTGCCTAAATGGTGTTGCCTGCTTTTTCAATGGGATTTTATGCTCAATGATAAAAGTGTCATATGTTTTGATATCTTCATAGGTCCAGGCAAAAACATCAGCAAACTCCCTCAATAGTTCAGCGTATTCATCCCTCTGCTCCTTTGTCAGACTTATGGACAATTTGACAAACTTGGGTTCATTCTCAGTGCCAATGTTGCACTGAGTTGTATCAACGTCATCCTCTGAGATGTCCCTCTTTAATGCCACATCATTTCTATCAAAAATCCTTTCCAAAGGAACTAGTCCCCTTGGAATATGATTGTTGGGCAACTGCACAATGTTACGCTCTGCAATCTGATTTAGAAAATTACCCCCATCAAGATTTTCTTTAGAGATAGAGTCTTGGTCAATATGCATCTCTGAAAATTCTTGGACGGTCTCCAAGAATCTTTTGATCTCAAGATCATCTTCAAACACCTTCCAATGTTTGACATTGTCAGGTATGGAGGACCTGTATTTTACTTCCACATCGTATCTAAATTTGGGTGGCAAGGGCACTTTGAAATTGCTTGCTAGTGTAGCCAAGGAATCTGCCACTGTGTCCTTCTCTCTTGGGATGAAAGAAATGTTAAATGCTGAGAAGAAACTGTCAATTAGGTCCCATACCTCATTTCTATAACTCCTGAGTCAAGGATGCTTAGCCTGATAAGCGTTTTTTATCTGTTGGACTACCAATTCCGCATCTCTGAACACTGCTACCTTCAGAATTCCCATGTCCTTTGCAGCTCTTAGTCCTAGAACAAGAGCCTCATATTTTGCCACATTGTTGGTAGCTTCAAATTCGAGCTTGTATGATAGAGATATGGTTTCTTGAGCAGGTGACATAAAAAATACCCCAACACCAGCGCCTTCCCTGGAAAGGGCTCCATCAAAAAAAAAATTCCAAATGGGGGTGATGGAGGGAGGAAATCCATGAGAAGTGGCGGGTTGCTTTCTGAGTTTTAGGGGAGGATCGGGAGCATAGTGAATTGTAGTAAACTGGAACCTAAATCAGTGTCCAGGGCGAAAATGGGATGGTTGGTAGGATTGGCTTTGTCACTGATTATATAGTCCAGTTGGGCTTCTCTGTATAGTCTCCTATGTTCTCCTCCAAATACTGGAATAGTAGGATAGGTTAGGTCCATATGTAGAGTTCCCCCCAGTCTTTTTATCCAAGACCTTGATAACAACATACCGAACTTGGGGGGGACATCAGCCACTACAACATCCATGACCACACTCTTCATTGGCATCTGAAATAAAGAGACCACCAAATCTTTGATGACTCCAAGACATTGCACCCTCCTTGAATCAAAAGAGTACAAATCATGATAATCCTTTGTCACCTCCAGTCCCAACTCTTCCATGACTATTTTGGGCATAAGGTTGTGGGAATATCTTGAATCCATGAGGCAATTATGCAACACTTTATCATGTATGTTTAGGGAGGTGTAGAAGGGAGGGGATGAATCATATATGTCTTCCACCATGGGACCTAGGATGACCGCTAGCTTTTCATCTTGGAGATTTATTGAGTCCGTGGAAAGCTGGGAGAGCTTAGATTGTAGCAGCTCACAGAATCATTTCTTGAACTCTTCCTATTTAATCAATTCGGTGAAGGGCACAGGGATTCTAATTTTTTGAATTTCATGCTCAAAGTTGAAAGAAGAAGTAAGATTTGGGATTTCCCTCACTTCAAGAACATGACTCTGGACCATTGGAGAGAGGGGTTGGGCCTTCTTACCTTCGTGGTTGTCTACCACTTCCTTAGCAGGCTTATCTGCTCTAGTGAGTTGTTCAGGAACATCAGGTGCTCTTATCTTTTTCTTGGACCTCAGGTTATTCCTGCTTTGGTTGTTGCTAGCCTTGTCTCCCTTGCTAAGTTCATTTAGTTGACTGTCCATGAGAGATTCCTCATATGTTGATTGAGTGAGATGAGGAAAAGGAGGAATTTCTTCGAAGCAGTGGATTTCGGGACCAAGCCCATCTGTTTCCCCTTCTTCTTCATCAACCACAAAATTATTTTGAAAAGGGTGCTGAATTTTCTAGTCTTCTCTATCTCTTCCCCTCTGGTCTCTTTGCATAATCGGGGGAGCAATATTGTTTGGCCTCCTGGAACTTCTTTTGTTTTTAGCATTTTGAGGACCTCTGTATGCTTGCCTCCCCTCCATATTCATTCTCTCCATCTCTGCAGACAAAGACTTCACCATCTTGGTCAGTTCATCCACTTGATGGTGAGGCACCGAGGGGCCAGAAGTTGAGGCTTCAGATCTTCCCTTTCTCCTATCTGCATTAGTCTTGCTTCTCAGCCTATCAGCTGCTAATATGTTAGATTCCACCTCTATGGTTGCGTCTTGCATCTGAGCTAGGGAGGTAGCTCTTCTTTCTCTCAATAGAAGACAAACGTCAGGGTCGAATGCACTAGCATAAGAAATTTTGGCAGAGGATTTTGTGGGCTTTATCTCAATAGGAATATTATTATACATCTTATTGAATCTTTTGGAGAAGTCAGAGACGGACTCACCTTCCATATTCTTCAAAGACCTAAACTTTGTCATGTAATACATGAAATCCTTCTTATCTCCCCACTGCCTCAGGAAAGCGCCATCTAGAGCTTCAATTCCAACAATAGATCTGGGGGCCAATCCCCTAAACCATTTCCTCACCTCACCATCCAGGCTCTAGACGAAGACTTTCATCCAAACATCCTCATTTATAATGTTCAGGTTGTCTGCATAACTGTAGAAAGCAGCCAGGTTCTCTTCTGCAGTTATGTCCTCTTCCCCAGTGAACTTGGGCATATATTTAAGGTAATCTCCAGCAGGGAGAGGATTCACAGGTTGAGGTAGGACTAAGGGAGCATATCTGGCAACTACTATGGCGTCCATTCTATTTAGAGGGGGATTAGCACCAGGCATAGGAATATTAGGTGGAGGAGAACTTGGAGGAGAAGGAGTTCGCGAAGGGGCTACTGGGAATGAGTCTCTAAGTGGAATGGAAAACAATAGGGAAATTAGGGAGAAGGCTAACAGGCTTAAGTCAGCAGATGCTTCTCTTTGTGCAGAAGTGGCAACAGTAACAAGAGGAGGAGTGGTAAAGATAGGAGTGGGGAAATCTTCTGTGGTCCTAGGTCTATGCCAAAGTAAAGCTTCAGGGTAGAGGGGAGTGACAAGGATTTCTCCCTCCAATCCCAGACTAGGAGGGGAAAACTCAGCAGGAACACTCCTAAAATTCAGGAAACGGGAAACCTTAGAAAAAGGTCTATTAAGAAACTGAGGAGGAGAAAATGGAATTCCTACAGAAGGAGATGATGGATTACCTGGTTCGGCAGTGAAAGCTTCTCCTTCAGAGGCCTTTCCTTTTCTAAGAACCACCTCCAGATCAGTTTCAGGTGTAGCTAGAGGCAGTTGTGGATGGGACCGTGTGTGTCTGCCTCTGAAAGCCATAATTAACACGGTAGGTTCGCCACAATGGAGTCGTCACAATGGAGTTGCCAGGTGCACAATATAAATCTTCAAAGGCTCTGATACCTGATGCACCTTCAGGATCAGAGGCTCAATGTCGTTCAATCCCAGGGAAAATTTTCAACTTCGTCCCCGACAACGACGCCATAAATGTTGGCATCAGAAGTCACTCTTGGATTGCGACAGGAGCAGAGCCCAACGCCCATTAGTTTTATGTCACGATAAGTTTAATGGATGATCAAATGGTTAGAGACCTAGGATGGAATCACTCTAGCTCGCTAGAAATGTTGGTGTCATAAGTCACTCCTGGATTGCGACAGGAGAAGACCCAAACACCCATCAGTTTTATGTCACGATAATTTTAATGGATGATCAAATGGTTAGAGACCCAGGACGGAATCACTCTAGCTCAGGGACAAGGTCTGGTATGTAAAGAACAAAGGAGGTCTTGATCTAACTTCAGTCAGTGGGTTGATTGTAAAATGAGCAGGTGGAAGACTTGGTGAGAGGAGTGAGAAAAACTACCTCGGGCAATAGGCCTTTCAGCAGTTTGCAGAAGAAAAACTCTAAATGCAAGATCCTCTTGGTTCAGAGTTTCGGGTAACTGAAGGGGTGACTTGACTGGATCCTCCAATTCCAAGTCATTCATCATTGAGAAAATCACAAGACCGATTAGAGACAATGCAACTGTTACAGTGATCCAACCTACATCATCCTATAACAGCTACAACTCGACTGGATCCTCCAATTCTAAGTTGTTCTAATACAGTATGAACAAAGACATGGAAAGAAGTTGACATTCATAAGGCAAGAAGTCTCATATGTTAATACATAACCAGAATAATCAGTGCTTCGTTAAAGCTTTTACAATTGGGAGCCTTGCTCAACCATCGATCCTTAACAAAATACAAAAACTGAGTCTATATACTCAGAAAAATTTGCCTAACAGAGGCGTGCTCGGACCTCCAAGGCGTGGCGTCCCTTCAGTCAAACTTGGACGTATATTCTTCGTCAGGTGCCACCTTAACTGTGCATGGCTCTTACAAGGGGGGTAGCTGAGCCATTAAGTTCCGAGTTAGCGTGTGCAAACCTCTTTGGCTAGTCGAGGACTCGGCATGGCTTCTTTGGAAAAAATTAGCACACAGGACCGTCTCGGGCATACTACTTGCCAGATCCTCCATACCTTACACTTAATGAGTGAGGAGAGGTTTCAACCACCCCCTCCCACCTTCATGTACTCCCAGCAAGAACCAGGATTGAGACCGAATCGGATGGCACCTAGAGATCACGATGATCCCTTCTATGACTAAACTCAACGCTTTTGGCCCCTCTTGCACAACTCTTTCTATTTCCCAAGTGATCACGGGTCGTGACCCTGCACTTATTCTCAAAGGCGCTTTTGACGTTTCGGGGTTCGTGGATAGGAAGGAGTTGATCCTTGCTCTTCAAAGTCGTGATGAGCGAAATGCCGAGATGGCTTAATTGGGCGCCACGCATCCCTCTCTGATTTGATAGTCCTGAACTCATTCGGCGATACTGTGGACTCGGGTCCTGGATGCTCTCGGCACTTCATGTCTCGGGGATATGAAGGAGCTGCTCCTTATGCTTTGAAGTCACGATGGGCGAAAAGGCGAGGAGCCTAATCGCGCACTATGTGTACCTTTTGGATGGACGGCTGAGACTGCTCCGTGATACTACGGGCCCAAGTCTGGGCGCTTTCGGCGCTTCGAGGTTCGGGGTTTCGAGATGTGAGATGATGAGGAACCTTTACCCTTCGAACTCTTGAATATCAATATGCCGACGTGACTAGATCTTGCGCCACGCGTCACTGGATCAGACGACCCATATTTTGTCTTGAAATATAGGTGCTATCTCTAGCGCTATATCTCGGGTAACTTGGTAGCCCCGAAATCCTGACGACCATCGATCAGCTCTATAGATGGATCTCGGCCGCTGACAACAAAACTTCGCCTACTCGCTTGACTTGGAACCTGAAATGAGATGTTTCCATGTTGCGCTTGGTCACTTCTCGTGCAACCTGCAGACCTGGGTACTTTTGTGCCCAAGACAAAAATTGTTGCTAACAGAGTGCATCAACAGTGTGAAGTTCTTTTAATAGGAATGAATAAGAATACAAATGGGAAGAGGATTCCAGAAATTGTCAGAGAATCTCAGATCAAAGTAAAGAAGGCCAGGAAGCTCAATAAGAAGAAAGCTAAGCTGCAGGAAGCTACAAAAAATAGAAGGAAGACTTCGTAGGAGGCAGATCTATAGAACTTGAACCTCGTCAGAATAGAAAAACCACGCAGAATGGGACTTCGCCACGGCGAAGCAATATGATCGTTGGAGACACCCTGACCATTAGAATGATGCCCCAGAATGAGTAGAAAACAAAGTTATGAAGAAATGGACCATTGAGACTGTGCCACAATGGACAGATTCGCATTGATGGATGCATTCCTGCCTGTTGGAGGAATCCATAACGACACTTTCTTATTTAACCCGTTGGACGCTGTGTTGGGACCACTTTTTTCCACCCGTGAATATCCAAGCTCACATAGAATCCATTGTATCGCGTTGTGCTTTCTAGACCTCACTGTCCATTTGATTACCTCGCTTGTCCATTCGCCTACCCGATCTATTTGGTTACAAGTATTTATGTCGGGCGAACCTAGCGCATTAGAGAATTCTGTGGAAGAGATTCTTGTGGAGCTCATTGCTGAGAGAGTTATGTTTGTAGGAATATAGGCGTCATCAACTGGGGAACTGCAAGAATCCCTCTCAATTGGACATCGTTCTAGACATGCTACTGAGAAGCGAAGCAAGCACCGTGACGATTTGGCTAACGCGAAGAAGATCCTGTCATTCTTGCCAGAGTACATACCGTCTTTGGTTGGTGCGGTTAACCATGATAGTATCCCACGCGACTTTGAGTATACGTTGATCACTGCGTACATCCCGGAGGGGATACACATAGTTGGACCCCAGTTAGGACAGATCCTAGCTCTGAAGAACAACGACTTTAACCTGGGCGATAGAAAGAACTACGCCATGCTCGTGCCACATAGATATTTGATGAGGACGACTAGAAAGAAGTCGTGCATAATCTCCCAGTCGTGGATTAAGGAGCTGGCGCAGTCCACGATCTTGAACGTAATGAAGGTCCTCACTTTGTCTGACATTAGGAGGTTAACACTTGCGTTAAACTCCTCTTGGCATGCTACCATGGAGGATATATGTGGCTCTACAGGCACGTTACTGTGGATCCGGCACTGATCCACTTGATTACAGGGCTGAGCATGCAGGGACTGGACCCTCAACAGTTCTACCCAGGGAAGACTTCAGATCACTCCCTGGCACATCACATAAAGGAGGATTATGGTGATGTAGAAAAGGGAAAGTGAGGCTACAAGGTAGCCTCCATCCAGGATGGCACAGTGTGCCTAGCTTGCATCTTATAGCTAGCAAGCTCGTCTAAAAGAACCGTCCCACGCAGGTCACAAGATTCGTAGTAGACCTTGCAGGAAAGTGCATGGAGGGGATGCAAATGAATTGGTGAGTTACCTCATCAACGAGCTCAAGAAATACTCTTGTAAAGCACAGGATTAGGGGTAAGAATTCCATTTCAGTTGGTTATTGGTACTGATCAAATTTGTCACTTGGTAGATGCCGAAAGGAGTGACATTTCCAGAAGTTGAGCCATCAGATTCGTTGGCCACGAGGTTCTCCACCTTGTGGTACATGAACGACATGTCGAAGCAGTGGTAGTCGAATGTTGTGTTCCATGCCTACTACCAACAGTTGAAGCATGCTATTGAGGCATTCCCACACATGACACCAAACACACTGCGTCGGTACAGACCGCTCGCGAAGTTCCGCGCAGATCGACACTTTATTTATATCACTGCGCGTAGGGATGAAAGCAAGGAAGAGTTGCAGTCCTATTATAAACTAACCGACGAGGATATGGAGGAGATCACCAAAGAATGCCCGGCATAGTTCCTTGTACCGGTTGACGATGCAGAACTCTCCGACCCCGACATCATTGGAAGCTCCTTGGTCAGCTGGGTCGAGCATGCCGGGAGAGTAGCGCGAAGAAAAATAAGAAAAAGGAGGAAGTGCATAACATAGAGACTTATGAGGAGGACAACGCATCAGAGGAAAGTGGGCCTCACTCGCCCGCAGGAGGAGGAGGAGGAGACAAATTAAATCAAGAAAGAGGAGGGGAAGAAGGAGAAAATAAAGGAAAAGGTGAAGTTACACCACCAAAGGATCCCCTTACCGAGGCCAAAACATTGAAGAAAAGAAAGGTTTCTCTGCATAAACCCTCGAAAAGAAAGAAGACATGCGCCAGTAAACCCAATATGAAGTCCATGCTCATAGAGGACGATGTCGATCTAATCATCACAGCCATGGAGGATGCTTCAGAAGATATCTTGCAGCGCTATGGAGCAAATAAGGAGACATTGTACGAAAGAATAGAGAAGGAGATGAAGGAGATACAACAAGCCATCCATTCGAGCAACACAGTCCCTACTACGCCTTCTTCATCGAAAATTGCAGAATTGGGGGATGAGCCCACCCAATTACGAATATTAGCAGATGCAACAGAGGCTGGACTTCAGCGAGTCCAAGAAGAAAAGGAGCAGGCTACAGAATCCCTAAAGCAAGAAAAGGAGGAGGTATTGGAGAAACTTTGAGTTGCACAGAAGGAGAAAGATGAAATTTGGGTGATGTTCGAGGAGGACAATGCAACGATACAGAAATAAAAAGACCAATTGCTCGCAAAGTAGACTGCGGTCAAGGAAGCAGTGACTAAAGAAATTCGTTATGTGTTGGGCTCGGCACATGAGGAACACAAAGCAGTTGAGGTCCAAGTGATGAAGCTCGTTGAGTCCATTCAACAAATTTAAGCACGGATAATGGAGTTGGAGCTTCAAGCAGTACCTAGCACTTCGCAAGAAGTGCATGACCAAAGGGAGGAAGCCACCAAGAGAGTTGTTGGAAGGATCAAGATCCTTGCATTAGAATGTAAGCAGTTGAGTGATCGAAGTGCGCAGACCTACAAACGCCTCGCAAAAGATCCGGAGCTGAGGAAACTAGAAGCACAACTCCACGAGGCGCAGAAGCAAGCATCCACCGTGCAAGTGCAGATGAAGTTACTCACTACAGTTGAGCGATTGAAAATATCACAGGAGCAACACACAGTACAAAAACAAATTACTGCCATCCAGAGTAGAGTTATGGAATTTATACAGAGGCTACAGTCGGTGCAGGATGAAGCCTGCATGCTTTTTGAAGAGATTGAAGGACAAGGCTCGCAGCTAGACCAGATGGTTACGACAGTGGAACAACGCCTAGAAGGGCCTGTTACAGAGCAACGGATTCAGGATTTCACCAAGCAGGAGACTTTGGCGAAGCAACAAGTCGAGGCAGATCGAGCTAAGCTCAAGGCCTTTGAAGGAGTGTTTCCCAGATCTGAGTGACTCGGGACGAGTCACAGGTGAGTGTTTGGGGCCTGTTGGCCCTTGACCAAGTTTTGAGAGAACATTGGTCATGTTTGACCACTTTTGGGACTTCAACAGGCTGGTCAAAGATGGAGCGCCCAGGCAGAGCTAAGATCGCGTGATCTCACTCATTTTGCGGGCTTGTGGACCTAGCAAAGGGTTTACTAGGGTTTATGTAAAGAGTTATGGGATGTCGGCCCATGGGTTTACCCATGATTAGACCTTTTTGTAAATGTATAAATAAGTAGCTAAGCGATGTAATAGGTGGTGATGATAGTTGACTATGTGCACCACATGTTGTAAGTGTTAATGTTGGCTTAGTACAAGAGGTTGTAAGCGGCTTTTTGCAGACGGACTGTGTAAAGTAAGGCTCTGTGCTACTAAGGAGTTGGATTTGTGCCTTGACCTAATTTTGGGAAGGAGGATTTGGCGTGCTGCACACAGATCTCTTGTCCTTTGTGGAGTTAGGCCCTATGGCTTTGTGCACAGGAGTAGATGAATGTAAGAATATTGAAGACTAATAAAGAAGAAGAATTCGTTGGTGGACGTAGCCCCAGACTGGGGTGAGCCACGTATATTCTGTGTCTTGATGTTCTTTGTGCGATGTGAATTATGCTATTTATATGCTTAGTGTTGTTGTTATAAGGTATGATGAATGCATCTGATGTTGTTTCTTAGTGCCTAATGGTATTAAAGATGAATAAATGCTATATCTGAGCTAATGTTATGTGCTAAGTGATTATAAGTGTTGATCTTGATTGTTACTGCATTGATTTGTAATAAGGATTAATCTGCGATGTGAATGAGACTTGTGAACTAATACTTATTGTTGTCTAAGTGCCCTGCTAAGTGTTGTAATCACAGATCTGTGTCCCAGCTTGGTTGTAGACACCTGAGTCCTGCAACCCCCCTGCCTCTACCTCGGTTGAGACTTCATCTGCTTTGTAGGTGTTGTCGAAAGGGCCGGTAGTTAGGGTTTTGTTGGTGTGTTGTTGAAGCATTGAACCCTGGGTATGCCCTTGTGCCAACACTTCTATCCATCAAAATGAAGGACCCAACACCCTTCATAATCTTCTAATTCATAGGTTCCTTTTTCTAAGACACGTCGCACGATATAAAGACTGTGCCACATGGGTTTGAACTTGTCTTCCCCCAATGGTTCTTTGGCTTGGTCATACAAGAGGACCAAGTCACCCTTAGCGTACTGCCGAGGACAGACAAATTTATCATACTGGACCTTAACACATAATTTATTCACTTCAATAGTCGTAGAGGCATCTCGATGCTGCTCATCTAGGCTCTCTAGGCATACGAGGTGTTCTTCAAGCTTGTAAGTGTCAGGTAGGAGCTTAACTGCTAGTCTAAGAGAAGGGATTTCACATTCAATAGGAAGAATCGACTCCACACCGTAATGAAAAAAAGAAAAATCGATGGAAGTCTTAACCGAGGTTCGGTATGCCCAAAGCGCAGGGTAAAACATGATATGCCAGTCAGATTTTCTCTGACTAATAGTTTTCTGCAAAATGGTCTTGAGAGACTTGTTCACGGCATCTACTTGTTCATTTTCCTAGGGTACTAAGGGGAAGAATGACCATGTTTAAACCCCAGTTTCGATGTTAATGCTTTCATCATTTCGTTCTGAAAGTGACTGTCGTGATCAATGACAATCTCACTCGGGATTCTCAACCTGACTATAATTTGATTGAACACAAAAAATGCAACATTCTTACCATCGGATTTAATTGTATGCATGGCCTCAGTCCACTTAGTAAATAAATCTATGACCACAATAATGTGTTGATGCACCCCAGCCGAGGTTGGGTTGCAATCCACAAAGTCCACCCCCCACTTGGTGAGGGACCGATGGTGATGACCGAGTGAAGAGGGGTTGGATGCAAGCACATCTTCCGAGTGAACACCTGGCAAGGGTGACACTTCTTGACCGCTTCAACACAATATTTAAAAATAGATAGCCAAAAATAACCAGCTCGCAAAACCTTCTGGGCTATCGCAAGCCCGGATAGATGACCACCACAAGCCCCATTGTGACAATCATTAGGAATAGACTCGGCCTCTTCGTGAGTCAAGCAATGATGCAAGATATTATCTACACCTCGACGATACAAAGTGTCGCCGACGATAAGGTAGTTCTTAGCTTGATATTGTATACGGCATCGATCATCTCTCGAAAGATGCTGAGGGAACTTCAAGGTTTGAAGATAGATCAAAATTTCTCCATACGAGGGGTCTGGTGATGAGATAAGGAAAATGTGTTCATCCACAAATGAATCGACATGAATAAGATCCTCATCTAACCAAGGGAAGTCCAATATTGACTTGGAAAAAACTAGCGATTTCTTAGATTTCATGGAAGCAAAATCGAGGTCAATTCTGGGTTCGATCCCCAATATGGTCACCAATTCTATTACGAGGAAAATCACTCTATGGCATGGGGTAAACCACAACAAACGGAAATTACTGCAGAAATCAACTCTAATCTCAAGTATGCTATATAAACAAATATGCTAACAAGACAAGATAAAGATCCTACCTCGTCCAGACGTTCGATGAAATCCACTGTTGAGCACTTGACTCAAAGAAATACACCGACAACTTGTCCTCAACAACCAAGATACACACGCATATGGTGACACTATATAAATTTAGCACATATAATAGCATAATCCATAAATATTCATAACAAAGACGCCCATGGAATAACAATTCAAATATTTGCAAGACATTAATTGGACGAGAAAAGAGTATTTCTATTAAAATGTAATCAACAGAAGTGTATGAATGACAAACTTTTGTGTCAGCATGTTCGAAACTGAGAAACTAAGTCCCTTCCAGTTGGGCCTCCACCACTTTAATCCTCCACCAAAGGCAAGATCATATAAGAGAGACAATGAGGTTCTTCATCAAATAGGGAAGAGCTTGGGGGTTGAACAATGTGTTTAGACTTAAAAGGACAAAGGGATGCAGACTCAATATGAAGTGAATAATTTCTCCAGAGTAATTTTTCTCTCAAAGTGGAATTATTCTCCTTTTCTCCACAGCTTGGATATGGCCCATTTATAGCCTTCAAATGGAACTGAAGGGCTGAGTTGGAACGTTTCTAGTATATGGAAGGTCAAGGATCATGGATCTCGTGACATGACATGGAAACCCAACACCATTTTTTATTTTTGAGCACAAAACTTGATGTACGCAGGCTGTAATGGTGCAACCTGTGTATATGCGTGTTGTATAGCTGTTAGGGCGCATATAATTGGAAAAATACAATTTTTAGCTCTGGGAAATGCAAAAAGGGACTTCAAGTCTATATAGGGAAATGGAAAAGGCCTTATGAGCAAGTTGCATGGGGTGAGGCAAATCTTTCTATAACAGATGTTGCACACTTAATGTAGAGCATTGCACCTTTTGATGATTGTATGTACCTTGGTTCACCTTCCCACACTTCATGGACCTTGGAATTTGGATAGATGAGCACATATATTGTAGATATAGCTAGATGAGTCGTTAAGAGGGAAAGAAGCCCCAATGGTTGGACAGAGCACCCCTGAGCATATTAGGGTTTGATTGGATGATATTGCACTTGGAGATGATGTCACATCTATTTGGAGAGGTTATGAATCCCTCTTCACCTATGACATCACACCCTAGCCCTTAAACATTGCTTTTATGATGATGACATCATGCTTGATGCTTGATGAGTCGACCTAGCATGGGAGCACCCTTCTTGATTATGAGTTGGTACTTGGCAGTGATGAGACATGACCCTTGGGGTGATGAGACATGACCTTTGATGATGCTTTCACCTTTCCATGGAGGGATGTGGCCTTTGGAGGCACCTTTTCACCTTTAGAGAATGGCATCATGGCATTTGGAGGCTTCTACACCACACATGTCACCTTTTGAGGGGACATTTTGATGTATTATCACCGTATCTTCATGTTTGAGGCTATTTTGGGGGTCGACCATGACCTATCCAACTTGTATCATTGATATTTTATGTTTTTAGGGGCTTTTAGGGTTTATAGTGCTAGAGTTTCCTCATATAAGAAGGCTAGCACTCCTAATTTGCCAAATCACAACTCACACTTGTGGAGAATTATCATTACTTGTCTACTTTTCTCTCTCTTCAACATGGAGTACTTATGCCCATCTATGGAAGAATGATCTAGTGGACACTTTTCTTGTTTTGGTGTATGTTTCATGAAACTAGGGTTTCCTCATGCATAGCGACTTGGTTTAGTAAGTGGTCTTTTCCAAGTATTTATGTTTGTTCATGGTCCTATTTAAGTGAATGCTTTATCTAAGTGATGATAAGTTGCATGATATCTTGTTTCCTTGGATATTTTTTGCTAGAAACACTAGGTAAGGATTGTAATTGGTGAACCCCTTCCCTTGTTTTATCCATCTTAATTTTGTTAAAGCATATAAAGTCGAGATTAGGGATTGTGAGAGGACATCCCCCTAACCTTGTCTTTGAGGTTGAAATCTAGGGTTTAATATGGGATAAACTCCAAGGTTTGACCTAGTTCCACTTGATCTTGTGTTGGATGCTCTAGAAGAAGTAGGACAACAACTAGGGTTTATGAGGGGATAAACTCTAGAGTATGTTCTCCTAGAAGGTTTGACCTAGGCTTATGATTGGATAACCCTAGGGTTTAATATTCAAGTCTTCCTTTTCTTTTAGCATCCTTTCAAGTTGTTGCATTGACTCCATATGCCCAAGGACTTGAAGAAGGCAATAATCTTTCTCTTGCTACAAGTGATTACAAGCTTCAATTTAGTTTCTCTCTCCAAAACGATTGGTGTTAGCTTTCAAATTTGCATTTGCATTTGCATCTTCATTTTCCTCCATATCTAACTTAATGCATTGCATCCTAGCCTAGAATAATCATCTAACATCATCATTTCTACATTAATTGCATTTTTCAGCCATTAGGTCTTGTTAACTTGCATCTAATTAATATAGTTAAGTGCTCTTTCTTTCAAGCAATTATTGTTCTATGGTTTATTGGTATTTTACTTAGTGTTTGGCACGCATTTATCATTTCATCTTACTAATTTAGGATTGTTTACTTGATGTTGTTGTACAAACTATTATATGTTGAAGTATTTCATCTTTTATTCAAGTTTTGCTACAACCATATCTTTTTCTTTGATAGTTAGTGTTTTGTGGCCTTTAGGTGACCCTTTCATTGTGGTAAACCTCTCATTTCACATTGGAAACACTCCTCATGCTCACACACACTTAAAACCATGACCTTACTTTAAACCTTGATTGAAGAGTAATACAATCGAGCAACCAAGATAAGGGGTCATAGACTTGCCTTAGCTTGCTATAGGATCCTTTGAGGTTGCTAGGGCAGCCTCCCTTGTGTTGGATTCTTTTCCATCACTAGACCTAGGGAAGTACTTTCCTAGGTGACAATGGCAATTACTTCCATATGTTACACTATTTCAACATCTCGTGAAGGCTTTGCACAAGTGCTAAATTGGTTGATAACATGGACTATTTTCATTGTTGTCTTCTATCTATCATGTTGCATTTATAGCGCTTTGTTTATGTTATCTTATTATTAGGATTAAGATTAGTTTTCATTTTCATTCTTCATCTTCATTTTGCTTATTATATGACAAAGCTTGTTGAATATCATTTTAACATGCATATGATAGGTGATACCACAAACTATAGGGTTCACCTTTGAGAGTGTGAATGTCAATTGGGCACTTTAGCTTGGTGAACCTGTGTGATGAACAAGGGTAAAAATCCCATGTCAATGGGTCTTCAATGTAACATTTAAAAACATTTTGATCTACATTTTGGATATTGTGTATGTGTTGTTTCCTCTTTTCTTGTATGTTCTCTACAGAAGTGATCAAGCCCTAAAAATGTTTAAAGAAGTCGGCAATACATTCTTCGATGTGTGCCAGCAAATCTTTGAGGGATCACATGGCCTTCTTCATGATTTCCCTTTCATGGTGGATGTTGGATCCAAATTGATTGAGCTCCTCGTGGCTTACGGTGAGCACATTTGTTGGAATGGATTTAAATCTTGCTACCATAGGGTTATTTTGTCAAACTAGTCATGCTTCTTGGACTTATCTCCTTTTTTCCAAACGAGTTGTTCTTTTACTATCATGGTTTCATTAAAAGTTTTTTTACTTCAGAGACCAACTTAAAGAAAGCTACATGTGATCGCAAGACCTTGTCAATCAGTCTTTTGCACAAGTTCGAAATTCTTTCAAATGGTGTTGAGAAAAAATTGTAATATTCACCTGATTTTTTAGGGTGGAAGTTTCTTCACCTTTTGCTTAAACTTGTTCCATCATTTCCACAAACTTGTCAATGTTGTTACAATATGATTCACCATCTTTACATAAGCAACAAAAATCTTTGTAGTCTCTATCACTATCTCATCTGCGTTAGTCATTGGTTTTCTATGGGTTGCTCCTTTAACACCTTTCTTCTTTTTTCATGAGAGAACATCTCCAACACTACTAAAGGGTTGTCCTTGAAATTTTGGGGCATTTATTTAAGGATTCGTTGAAACCATGTTTCTTTAGTTGATGTGAGAAGGCCCCCCACAATTATTCCTTTGCTAGTAGATGCATCACCCTAAGAAATGCCAACCAGTGGATGATCTTATTGATTCAAATGTTTGGCTTGCTTCTTCATTGTTCATTGTGTACCTAATACATGCCATCTAATTTTGCAATTCAGGAGTGTTCCCTTTGGTGCGACTAGGGTTGTATTTCACATCAATTTTCTTTAGGGTGTTGGAGTTGAGAACTTCTTTATTTCTTTTAATTGAATTTTTCTCTCCATGCTACTAAGTAGAAGGTTCCCCTCTTTTGTATTGGAGCTCGTACTCTTTAGCACCAACTCCGATGTGGATTTTATTGGTTTCTTCTTTTCAAATGTAGATTTCATCCTATCCATGACCTACTCATAATCTAAAGCATTCTTTTTACAATCCCCCTCAAAACATGATTGGTGACATATGGCTAATGTATGGCATAAGAGGTAGCGTGAACTTTGATTATCTGATCCAGATTTTATGAGTAGAACAAAATGACTACTGATTATTAACAGGTGCTTAACACAAAATAACAGAGATACAGTAAAACTAGTTTTCTATTCAATAAGGAAATAAGTTGAAACTATAAAATGCAGCGGAAAGAAGCTAGCTGGAATGGTGGCGGCTTATCTCTGAGAAGAGATGTGACGGCTGCGCTCATTCGCAAGAAGATGATTACAATGAGGCTTTGAAGGCCTTTTTACAATAAACAGGAATGCCAAAAACCTAACCTTAGGAGATGAAGCGCCAAAAGTCACGTGGGCCCCATTTGGGTAAGTTAGTACATCAACTTCCTGGGGTCGTAACTTTTGCATACGATCTCCATTTTAGGCGTATGATAGCCCGTTGGAAAGGTATCGTTGAGGAGATTCATTTTGGGGGCCCAATCATGCCTTTGGTTATCATTGAGAAGCTTGATCCCAGAAAGCCTTCATTTAGGCCCTCAAAATGGCCCCGGAAGTTAAAACTGCTAAAAATAGTAAATTGCCAAAATTGTCAGAAAACTGTTTTGAGCTAGTTGGAAGAGGTGGGTGGCCACCGATATCCACCTGGATCATTATCCCTAAATGATCATGCCTTCTAAAAGGTTCTATTATGAAATGGTAACCATACATTTCATTGGCCTCCATTACTAAGCAATGTATAAGCTAATGGTGATTAAGAAAGGAGAGCATGTTTTTTTCTTGTTTAGTATGAGATTGAGATAATGCAAGGTTATTTGATAAGCTATGTCATGGTGTATTGACCTATCCAGAACAAACTTCACAAAAGTATGTGGAGCTTTGATGACACTCTCAATTATCATATAACTTGAAAGTTCATTCAGATAGCAGTTCTCGATGGGTGCTATAACATAGATTCTAGCCTCCTTTTAAAAACTAGGATAGGGCTTTTCAAAAATATATTCACACAATTTTGCTAGCATGCCATCACAAATCATAATACATCTAGATTTATACTTTGTCTCCCATAGGTCTTGGCAATGGACATGGATGTATGAATGAGTTGTGATATTAGGAAATGTGTTGGTTACATATACAATGTCTTTGATACATGAATCCATTTAAAACTCATGTCTCCTCATACCAGGGTTTCACAACCTTTCATGATAGTGTTGTTTATGTTGATGGTAGACACTAATCCTTTGGAACTTTTCCCTTTTTTGGGAGCCACTAAAACCCTGCCACAACCCATCATCCAAGCACACATTTGTTTATCAATGTTAGTGTGAATCAAATACAGTCCATTTTGGGGAGTCAAGGCATTGGTGACGGTGGGCCATTTAACTTTGGAGGCCAAACTCGTAGGCCAAGTAATAGGTAGGGTCTTAACTTTGCATACGAGAAATTCATATGGGAATTGAAAGTTATGGTAGGGCCTTTTATCAATTAGAAATGGGAGTGCTAGGGAATATGCTCTATTTTTGGGTCAAAGGGGAGCATGAAAGATGACAAAGTTTTAGGACAACTCGCGCTAACACATAGTAGGGCCCAAATGACAATTTATTTACGGTCATTTGGGCTTACACACCTAATGATCCGGATTATTTCGGCATGAAATGAGAGCGGAGATATAATAAAGAAATGTACAGAGATATCTTGGATATCCAATATTATAACATAAATGTATCAGAGATGCAACCATAAACACGGATATACAGTAATACACAATTTTCTATTAATGAGCGAAATGTACAAAGACTGTAAAATACAAAGTGAAAGACTCGCTAGAATGGTGGCAGCTTATCTCTGAGAAGAGATGTGACGGCTACTCGCATCTGTGAGAAGATGATTTTACAATGAGGCTCCAAAGGCCTTTTTATCATAAAGAAAATTCAAAACCCTAACCCCGGAAGATGAAAAGCCAACAGTTTTGTGGACCCCGTTTTTGGTAGTTTGGTGTATCAACTTCCCGGGGATGTAACTTTGGCATACGATCTTTGTTTGGGGTGTACGATAGCTTGTTGGAAAGGTATCATCGAGGAGAGTCATTTAGGGGACTCAATTAAAGCCTTTAGATATCATTGAGAAGCTCGATCCCAAAAAAACCTTCATTTAGGCCCTCAAAATGGCCCTGGAAGTTAAAAATTGCTAAAAATAGTCAATTACCAAAATTGCCAGAAAACTTATTTGAGCCAGTTGGAAAAGGTGGGTGGCCACCGATATCCACCTGGATCACCTAATTCCATTGAAAAGGAAATTACATTTCAACAACTTCTCTACATTACAATTTGAACATTGGGCTAACATAATGGCTCAAATTCAAATTGTGGTACTCATTGTGCAATAGGGACCAACAACTATATGGCATTTCCTTGGTAATTCCCTCGATGCTCTAACAAATCCAATTGGTGGTGTGCTCGATGGGAATGAAAATCATTATGAACTTGACGGTGACAATGAAACCAGTTTTAAAATTAACAATCAATGTAGAGGCAAGCTTTGTAATGGTGAGGAATTTGTTATGTGGCCTCCTAAAATACACCAAATCTAAGTTAGTGGTAGGTGGTTGGACTTAAATCCAAGATCACATCCCAATTTTCAATTCTCCTAATGAAATTGTCTCGTGCATGTAAACGATCTTTCATTAACTTCTATTAAGGTCTAGAATTGATGAGGTAGGCTCCTATCATCAGGCTTTAAAGAGCTTAACTACATGTTGAGAACATTGGGAACTTAACTTTGAGGTCACACCCTATGCCTTATAAAACTTCACAATGGTGGGTTCCTCCCCGGCCATCAGGGCACTTAAAGGTTTTCTTGTTTGCAATGTGGAGCTTGAGGTCTAAAACTTACGTGTAAAAGGTTTTCGGAGGAGGTGGGTCCTACCTCTTGAGGGATTTGGGGGTTGGGCATGTGTTTCTTTTATGCTTGGATTAGTCTAAAATGCCATGACCTTTTGAATTTAAACTCTTCCGTATAAGGGGTAGGTCCACCATTAGAGCACCAGAGGGTGGAGGCCCATTTCTACAAGTTAGGCTTACATCAACGTACTCAAGCCCCTAACATGCACTGCAAGGGCATTGGGCATTGAGGTGGTAATAGGGGAAGGGTTAAATAGAGTTGAATTCTAACTTTGTCAAGAGGTTTGATAATGCTTGAGAGCCAAGGCTTCTGTCGGCCCTCAATGGTCTGGGAATAAAATGTTTTTTTCTCTCGTGACAAACTGCTAAAATGGCCCCAAGCTTCAAGGGTTGAAACTTACCATTGAAAAATCGAGTTGGAGAAAGGGCAATGGACATAGAGATAGGGAAAACATATCCTCCATTTTTAGAGAACGCCAGAGTAAGGAGTTTTAGGAGTTGTTTTGGTTTAAGCACCAAAGCATATTCACCCATCGATGAAGTAGATCAAGTGAAGTCCACTTACTTATTATTACCTAAAGACGCGGAGGTAGGTGCATAAGCTAGTGTTCCGTGGAGGGGAGCACATACACTCATTAATATGGGTATGTGAGATGAGTTGGGACTGGTGGTTATGGATCTTGACCTAGAATTGAAACTGACCCTTATTATCGATTTGGTAGTGATGCTACGGGCTTAAATGGAACCTATTGAAACCATGCATCCATGTTGGTTCCGTATGTTTATCAGTGACATATGTGATTGATTAAGCCATCCCTTTATCTGCTTTGGGTCTTGCTTGGTAAGAAAGGGGTATTTGTGGTTGCTTTGCTGCTTGGGCCCATAAAGCGACTAGAGGTAGTGGGGCCCACAACCATTAATGAGCTAAAGCCTCATTTTCTTTGGGTTTGATTCATATTTAAACTGCCCAAGTTTCAATGTTCAATGTTAAGGTTTTAGGGCATGTCTAATTTTTTATTATGATTATCACTTAAAACACTTTGAGGTCCAAGGCCCTCTATTAAGGAGAGTCACATGATGGGAAAAGTCTTCAAAATCGAAGCAATTAACTTTTCTCTTAGGCATGTCTTAATAGGCCATCAGGGCATTGGCCTGGATTTAAAATGCAAGCAAGAAAAGGGATATCATGGCTTTGAGGTCAA
>ML810567.1:0-23835 GCA_009831015.1 Picea engelmannii | reverse complement strand
CCAATTCTATTACGAGGAAAATCACTCTATGGCATGGGGTAAACCACAACAAACGGAAATTACTGCAGAAATCAACTCTAATCTCAAGTATGCTATATAAACAAATATGCTAACAAGACAAGATAAAGATCCTACCTCGTCCAGACGTTCGATGAAATCCACTGTTGAGCACTTGACTCAAAGAAATACACCGACAACTTGTCCTCAACAACCAAGATACACACGCATATGGTGACACTATATAAATTTAGCACATATAATAGCATAATCCATAAATATTCATAACAAAGACGCCCATGGAATAACAATTCAAATATTTGCAAGACATTAATTGGACGAGAAAAGAGTATTTCTATTAAAATGTAATCAACAGAAGTGTATGAATGACAAACTTTTGTGTCAGCATGTTCGAAACTGAGAAACTAAGTCCCTTCCAGTTGGGCCTCCACCACTTTAATCCTCCACCAAAGGCAAGATCATATAAGAGAGACAATGAGGTTCTTCATCAAATAGGGAAGAGCTTGGGGGTTGAACAATGTGTTTAGACTTAAAAGGACAAAGGGATGCAGACTCAATATGAAGTGAATAATTTCTCCAGAGTAATTTTTCTCTCAAAGTGGAATTATTCTCCTTTTCTCCACAGCTTGGATATGGCCCATTTATAGCCTTCAAATGGAACTGAAGGGCTGAGTTGGAACGTTTCTAGTATATGGAAGGTCAAGGATCATGGATCTCGTGACATGACATGGAAACCCAACACCATTTTTTATTTTTGAGCACAAAACTTGATGTACGCAGGCTGTAATGGTGCAACCTGTGTATATGCGTGTTGTATAGCTGTTAGGGCGCATATAATTGGAAAAATACAATTTTTAGCTCTGGGAAATGCAAAAAGGGACTTCAAGTCTATATAGGGAAATGGAAAAGGCCTTATGAGCAAGTTGCATGGGGTGAGGCAAATCTTTCTATAACAGATGTTGCACACTTAATGTAGAGCATTGCACCTTTTGATGATTGTATGTACCTTGGTTCACCTTCCCACACTTCATGGACCTTGGAATTTGGATAGATGAGCACATATATTGTAGATATAGCTAGATGAGTCGTTAAGAGGGAAAGAAGCCCCAATGGTTGGACAGAGCACCCCTGAGCATATTAGGGTTTGATTGGATGATATTGCACTTGGAGATGATGTCACATCTATTTGGAGAGGTTATGAATCCCTCTTCACCTATGACATCACACCCTAGCCCTTAAACATTGCTTTTATGATGATGACATCATGCTTGATGCTTGATGAGTCGACCTAGCATGGGAGCACCCTTCTTGATTATGAGTTGGTACTTGGCAGTGATGAGACATGACCCTTGGGGTGATGAGACATGACCTTTGATGATGCTTTCACCTTTCCATGGAGGGATGTGGCCTTTGGAGGCACCTTTTCACCTTTAGAGAATGGCATCATGGCATTTGGAGGCTTCTACACCACACATGTCACCTTTTGAGGGGACATTTTGATGTATTATCACCGTATCTTCATGTTTGAGGCTATTTTGGGGGTCGACCATGACCTATCCAACTTGTATCATTGATATTTTATGTTTTTAGGGGCTTTTAGGGTTTATAGTGCTAGAGTTTCCTCATATAAGAAGGCTAGCACTCCTAATTTGCCAAATCACAACTCACACTTGTGGAGAATTATCATTACTTGTCTACTTTTCTCTCTCTTCAACATGGAGTACTTATGCCCATCTATGGAAGAATGATCTAGTGGACACTTTTCTTGTTTTGGTGTATGTTTCATGAAACTAGGGTTTCCTCATGCATAGCGACTTGGTTTAGTAAGTGGTCTTTTCCAAGTATTTATGTTTGTTCATGGTCCTATTTAAGTGAATGCTTTATCTAAGTGATGATAAGTTGCATGATATCTTGTTTCCTTGGATATTTTTTGCTAGAAACACTAGGTAAGGATTGTAATTGGTGAACCCCTTCCCTTGTTTTATCCATCTTAATTTTGTTAAAGCATATAAAGTCGAGATTAGGGATTGTGAGAGGACATCCCCCTAACCTTGTCTTTGAGGTTGAAATCTAGGGTTTAATATGGGATAAACTCCAAGGTTTGACCTAGTTCCACTTGATCTTGTGTTGGATGCTCTAGAAGAAGTAGGACAACAACTAGGGTTTATGAGGGGATAAACTCTAGAGTATGTTCTCCTAGAAGGTTTGACCTAGGCTTATGATTGGATAACCCTAGGGTTTAATATTCAAGTCTTCCTTTTCTTTTAGCATCCTTTCAAGTTGTTGCATTGACTCCATATGCCCAAGGACTTGAAGAAGGCAATAATCTTTCTCTTGCTACAAGTGATTACAAGCTTCAATTTAGTTTCTCTCTCCAAAACGATTGGTGTTAGCTTTCAAATTTGCATTTGCATTTGCATCTTCATTTTCCTCCATATCTAACTTAATGCATTGCATCCTAGCCTAGAATAATCATCTAACATCATCATTTCTACATTAATTGCATTTTTCAGCCATTAGGTCTTGTTAACTTGCATCTAATTAATATAGTTAAGTGCTCTTTCTTTCAAGCAATTATTGTTCTATGGTTTATTGGTATTTTACTTAGTGTTTGGCACGCATTTATCATTTCATCTTACTAATTTAGGATTGTTTACTTGATGTTGTTGTACAAACTATTATATGTTGAAGTATTTCATCTTTTATTCAAGTTTTGCTACAACCATATCTTTTTCTTTGATAGTTAGTGTTTTGTGGCCTTTAGGTGACCCTTTCATTGTGGTAAACCTCTCATTTCACATTGGAAACACTCCTCATGCTCACACACACTTAAAACCATGACCTTACTTTAAACCTTGATTGAAGAGTAATACAATCGAGCAACCAAGATAAGGGGTCATAGACTTGCCTTAGCTTGCTATAGGATCCTTTGAGGTTGCTAGGGCAGCCTCCCTTGTGTTGGATTCTTTTCCATCACTAGACCTAGGGAAGTACTTTCCTAGGTGACAATGGCAATTACTTCCATATGTTACACTATTTCAACATCTCGTGAAGGCTTTGCACAAGTGCTAAATTGGTTGATAACATGGACTATTTTCATTGTTGTCTTCTATCTATCATGTTGCATTTATAGCGCTTTGTTTATGTTATCTTATTATTAGGATTAAGATTAGTTTTCATTTTCATTCTTCATCTTCATTTTGCTTATTATATGACAAAGCTTGTTGAATATCATTTTAACATGCATATGATAGGTGATACCACAAACTATAGGGTTCACCTTTGAGAGTGTGAATGTCAATTGGGCACTTTAGCTTGGTGAACCTGTGTGATGAACAAGGGTAAAAATCCCATGTCAATGGGTCTTCAATGTAACATTTAAAAACATTTTGATCTACATTTTGGATATTGTGTATGTGTTGTTTCCTCTTTTCTTGTATGTTCTCTACAGAAGTGATCAAGCCCTAAAAATGTTTAAAGAAGTCGGCAATACATTCTTCGATGTGTGCCAGCAAATCTTTGAGGGATCACATGGCCTTCTTCATGATTTCCCTTTCATGGTGGATGTTGGATCCAAATTGATTGAGCTCCTCGTGGCTTACGGTGAGCACATTTGTTGGAATGGATTTAAATCTTGCTACCATAGGGTTATTTTGTCAAACTAGTCATGCTTCTTGGACTTATCTCCTTTTTTCCAAACGAGTTGTTCTTTTACTATCATGGTTTCATTAAAAGTTTTTTTACTTCAGAGACCAACTTAAAGAAAGCTACATGTGATCGCAAGACCTTGTCAATCAGTCTTTTGCACAAGTTCGAAATTCTTTCAAATGGTGTTGAGAAAAAATTGTAATATTCACCTGATTTTTTAGGGTGGAAGTTTCTTCACCTTTTGCTTAAACTTGTTCCATCATTTCCACAAACTTGTCAATGTTGTTACAATATGATTCACCATCTTTACATAAGCAACAAAAATCTTTGTAGTCTCTATCACTATCTCATCTGCGTTAGTCATTGGTTTTCTATGGGTTGCTCCTTTAACACCTTTCTTCTTTTTTCATGAGAGAACATCTCCAACACTACTAAAGGGTTGTCCTTGAAATTTTGGGGCATTTATTTAAGGATTCGTTGAAACCATGTTTCTTTAGTTGATGTGAGAAGGCCCCCCACAATTATTCCTTTGCTAGTAGATGCATCACCCTAAGAAATGCCAACCAGTGGATGATCTTATTGATTCAAATGTTTGGCTTGCTTCTTCATTGTTCATTGTGTACCTAATACATGCCATCTAATTTTGCAATTCAGGAGTGTTCCCTTTGGTGCGACTAGGGTTGTATTTCACATCAATTTTCTTTAGGGTGTTGGAGTTGAGAACTTCTTTATTTCTTTTAATTGAATTTTTCTCTCCATGCTACTAAGTAGAAGGTTCCCCTCTTTTGTATTGGAGCTCGTACTCTTTAGCACCAACTCCGATGTGGATTTTATTGGTTTCTTCTTTTCAAATGTAGATTTCATCCTATCCATGACCTACTCATAATCTAAAGCATTCTTTTTACAATCCCCCTCAAAACATGATTGGTGACATATGGCTAATGTATGGCATAAGAGGTAGCGTGAACTTTGATTATCTGATCCAGATTTTATGAGTAGAACAAAATGACTACTGATTATTAACAGGTGCTTAACACAAAATAACAGAGATACAGTAAAACTAGTTTTCTATTCAATAAGGAAATAAGTTGAAACTATAAAATGCAGCGGAAAGAAGCTAGCTGGAATGGTGGCGGCTTATCTCTGAGAAGAGATGTGACGGCTGCGCTCATTCGCAAGAAGATGATTACAATGAGGCTTTGAAGGCCTTTTTACAATAAACAGGAATGCCAAAAACCTAACCTTAGGAGATGAAGCGCCAAAAGTCACGTGGGCCCCATTTGGGTAAGTTAGTACATCAACTTCCTGGGGTCGTAACTTTTGCATACGATCTCCATTTTAGGCGTATGATAGCCCGTTGGAAAGGTATCGTTGAGGAGATTCATTTTGGGGGCCCAATCATGCCTTTGGTTATCATTGAGAAGCTTGATCCCAGAAAGCCTTCATTTAGGCCCTCAAAATGGCCCCGGAAGTTAAAACTGCTAAAAATAGTAAATTGCCAAAATTGTCAGAAAACTGTTTTGAGCTAGTTGGAAGAGGTGGGTGGCCACCGATATCCACCTGGATCATTATCCCTAAATGATCATGCCTTCTAAAAGGTTCTATTATGAAATGGTAACCATACATTTCATTGGCCTCCATTACTAAGCAATGTATAAGCTAATGGTGATTAAGAAAGGAGAGCATGTTTTTTTCTTGTTTAGTATGAGATTGAGATAATGCAAGGTTATTTGATAAGCTATGTCATGGTGTATTGACCTATCCAGAACAAACTTCACAAAAGTATGTGGAGCTTTGATGACACTCTCAATTATCATATAACTTGAAAGTTCATTCAGATAGCAGTTCTCGATGGGTGCTATAACATAGATTCTAGCCTCCTTTTAAAAACTAGGATAGGGCTTTTCAAAAATATATTCACACAATTTTGCTAGCATGCCATCACAAATCATAATACATCTAGATTTATACTTTGTCTCCCATAGGTCTTGGCAATGGACATGGATGTATGAATGAGTTGTGATATTAGGAAATGTGTTGGTTACATATACAATGTCTTTGATACATGAATCCATTTAAAACTCATGTCTCCTCATACCAGGGTTTCACAACCTTTCATGATAGTGTTGTTTATGTTGATGGTAGACACTAATCCTTTGGAACTTTTCCCTTTTTTGGGAGCCACTAAAACCCTGCCACAACCCATCATCCAAGCACACATTTGTTTATCAATGTTAGTGTGAATCAAATACAGTCCATTTTGGGGAGTCAAGGCATTGGTGACGGTGGGCCATTTAACTTTGGAGGCCAAACTCGTAGGCCAAGTAATAGGTAGGGTCTTAACTTTGCATACGAGAAATTCATATGGGAATTGAAAGTTATGGTAGGGCCTTTTATCAATTAGAAATGGGAGTGCTAGGGAATATGCTCTATTTTTGGGTCAAAGGGGAGCATGAAAGATGACAAAGTTTTAGGACAACTCGCGCTAACACATAGTAGGGCCCAAATGACAATTTATTTACGGTCATTTGGGCTTACACACCTAATGATCCGGATTATTTCGGCATGAAATGAGAGCGGAGATATAATAAAGAAATGTACAGAGATATCTTGGATATCCAATATTATAACATAAATGTATCAGAGATGCAACCATAAACACGGATATACAGTAATACACAATTTTCTATTAATGAGCGAAATGTACAAAGACTGTAAAATACAAAGTGAAAGACTCGCTAGAATGGTGGCAGCTTATCTCTGAGAAGAGATGTGACGGCTACTCGCATCTGTGAGAAGATGATTTTACAATGAGGCTCCAAAGGCCTTTTTATCATAAAGAAAATTCAAAACCCTAACCCCGGAAGATGAAAAGCCAACAGTTTTGTGGACCCCGTTTTTGGTAGTTTGGTGTATCAACTTCCCGGGGATGTAACTTTGGCATACGATCTTTGTTTGGGGTGTACGATAGCTTGTTGGAAAGGTATCATCGAGGAGAGTCATTTAGGGGACTCAATTAAAGCCTTTAGATATCATTGAGAAGCTCGATCCCAAAAAAACCTTCATTTAGGCCCTCAAAATGGCCCTGGAAGTTAAAAATTGCTAAAAATAGTCAATTACCAAAATTGCCAGAAAACTTATTTGAGCCAGTTGGAAAAGGTGGGTGGCCACCGATATCCACCTGGATCACCTAATTCCATTGAAAAGGAAATTACATTTCAACAACTTCTCTACATTACAATTTGAACATTGGGCTAACATAATGGCTCAAATTCAAATTGTGGTACTCATTGTGCAATAGGGACCAACAACTATATGGCATTTCCTTGGTAATTCCCTCGATGCTCTAACAAATCCAATTGGTGGTGTGCTCGATGGGAATGAAAATCATTATGAACTTGACGGTGACAATGAAACCAGTTTTAAAATTAACAATCAATGTAGAGGCAAGCTTTGTAATGGTGAGGAATTTGTTATGTGGCCTCCTAAAATACACCAAATCTAAGTTAGTGGTAGGTGGTTGGACTTAAATCCAAGATCACATCCCAATTTTCAATTCTCCTAATGAAATTGTCTCGTGCATGTAAACGATCTTTCATTAACTTCTATTAAGGTCTAGAATTGATGAGGTAGGCTCCTATCATCAGGCTTTAAAGAGCTTAACTACATGTTGAGAACATTGGGAACTTAACTTTGAGGTCACACCCTATGCCTTATAAAACTTCACAATGGTGGGTTCCTCCCCGGCCATCAGGGCACTTAAAGGTTTTCTTGTTTGCAATGTGGAGCTTGAGGTCTAAAACTTACGTGTAAAAGGTTTTCGGAGGAGGTGGGTCCTACCTCTTGAGGGATTTGGGGGTTGGGCATGTGTTTCTTTTATGCTTGGATTAGTCTAAAATGCCATGACCTTTTGAATTTAAACTCTTCCGTATAAGGGGTAGGTCCACCATTAGAGCACCAGAGGGTGGAGGCCCATTTCTACAAGTTAGGCTTACATCAACGTACTCAAGCCCCTAACATGCACTGCAAGGGCATTGGGCATTGAGGTGGTAATAGGGGAAGGGTTAAATAGAGTTGAATTCTAACTTTGTCAAGAGGTTTGATAATGCTTGAGAGCCAAGGCTTCTGTCGGCCCTCAATGGTCTGGGAATAAAATGTTTTTTTCTCTCGTGACAAACTGCTAAAATGGCCCCAAGCTTCAAGGGTTGAAACTTACCATTGAAAAATCGAGTTGGAGAAAGGGCAATGGACATAGAGATAGGGAAAACATATCCTCCATTTTTAGAGAACGCCAGAGTAAGGAGTTTTAGGAGTTGTTTTGGTTTAAGCACCAAAGCATATTCACCCATCGATGAAGTAGATCAAGTGAAGTCCACTTACTTATTATTACCTAAAGACGCGGAGGTAGGTGCATAAGCTAGTGTTCCGTGGAGGGGAGCACATACACTCATTAATATGGGTATGTGAGATGAGTTGGGACTGGTGGTTATGGATCTTGACCTAGAATTGAAACTGACCCTTATTATCGATTTGGTAGTGATGCTACGGGCTTAAATGGAACCTATTGAAACCATGCATCCATGTTGGTTCCGTATGTTTATCAGTGACATATGTGATTGATTAAGCCATCCCTTTATCTGCTTTGGGTCTTGCTTGGTAAGAAAGGGGTATTTGTGGTTGCTTTGCTGCTTGGGCCCATAAAGCGACTAGAGGTAGTGGGGCCCACAACCATTAATGAGCTAAAGCCTCATTTTCTTTGGGTTTGATTCATATTTAAACTGCCCAAGTTTCAATGTTCAATGTTAAGGTTTTAGGGCATGTCTAATTTTTTATTATGATTATCACTTAAAACACTTTGAGGTCCAAGGCCCTCTATTAAGGAGAGTCACATGATGGGAAAAGTCTTCAAAATCGAAGCAATTAACTTTTCTCTTAGGCATGTCTTAATAGGCCATCAGGGCATTGGCCTGGATTTAAAATGCAAGCAAGAAAAGGGATATCATGGCTTTGAGGTCAACGCTCAATGCATTCACTCAAGTTTCTAAGCAGGAGACTTTATAAGAATCTCCAAGGTTTGAGGGCAAAGCCCTTGGGCCTTTAGAGAGAGAAGCCCTCGAAATGCTTATAGTCAAAAGCTTTAATCTTGGCATTTATGTGAGACCAAGTACAGGGCTTCAAAGAATATATCTTCCAAATTCACTCCAAGGACTAACAAGAACACTTCTCATGCTTTGAAGGTTTTAGGAGAATGAAGATGCCTTACAATTCTAGGGATAAAATCTAACCTAAGGGAATAAGAATTTGAAGGAAATTGATAACATTGATCTAGTCATAGAAAAACCCTAAGCTTATTAGGACATAGATGTTGACCTACCAAGATCTAAAGCTCTAAAAAGCCAAAAAAATCAAGATGAACCCATACTTCAAGTATGGGCACGTTAAGAGTTCAACATGACCCATATTCATAGAGAGTTCGCCTTGATTTCAATCCCCCTGCAGTGCTCGTGCATTGCCACAACTTCACAAATAGATCTATTGGTTGAACTTCTAACAATAAAGTGGGTACCTTGTCAAATGACTCGATGTGACACTCTGGGACCCATATCCATATGGAGTTGATCTCGAGTTCAATGAATCAACACATATACATATAAGATTCGTAGTCTCTTTCAAATACATTGAGGTGAACTAATGGACTTTTACCAATCACTTCTACTTAAACCATTTTTTAAAATATCTTTTAAAATAACTATTTATAAATTAAAAAAAAACATGAATAATTAAAAAATATAATGATAAAAACATTTTAAAAGTAAGATAATTAATACACAAAATGCCTTATTTCCAATAAACTTTACTAAAATGGGACAAACATCAAAACGAAATTTCAAATAATTTAAGGTTTTTAAATAATTTAAATTAATTAAAATTTTTTATACTACATCATCATTGATAGAATTTTCACTATACTAAATACATATAAATTCTATACATTTTGAAATTATTTTGTAAGATATAAATTATAGATCCAGGTCATAATATTGCTCAGATTCTCATTAAAAATTTGGTCCAAAAAGTGGGCGAGAGTCTTCCTTGTACCACGCCATCTTGAGTCCCCCAAAATAAAGGGAGGCACTTTGATTCTGTTATCCTCATCAGTCTCACAGCTAATTGTCGTTAACTGACGAAGACTGACGAGTTCCAACTGATTTCCGGAAACAGACGCCCTCTAACATAGAAGATCTTCCTCCATAACGCCGATACTTCGATCTTTCTCCGTCTATTGACGAAAAAACATCTTGGAAGTAATTAATAACATAAGAAAACTGGTAAAAGAAGAAAACTTTGGATATTAAGAAGAGGAAGAGTGGTAGTGAAGCATTCTGCGATTTGCAATGGCGTGGAATCAGCATCCAGCCAATATCCCACAGGTAATATATTTTATCTCAATTAACGTTTTCAAGGTTGGTTGAATCATCTACATCTGCTGTCAAATCTCATTTCTGTACCTGATCTAGGTTTTTCTTTGAAGAAACCCCATAATTGTATTTATATTCAATGTCTGTCTGTGTTGCTTTGAAATCCTATATTGCAGAAAATTTTCTTAGGGTTCGAACGTGTTTTATTTTTTCCGCTGTTTTTGTATTAATTCCTCAACAATGGACACAAATCTAGTGAATTTAAGTTTTCAAACCCTAGTTCTGAAGCCATTCAGCAAGGAAACCCTTGTGAATACAAGTTTTTAAACCCTAGTTCTTCTTTAGTCCAGATCGCCGTGGTTTTCTAGAACATTGTGGAAAGCGGGTTTGAATTTCCCTTGTCTTTTTCTGACTGTTGGCCCTATTCTGATTTTATTGCTCGGGAGGCTATTGAGAGTGTGTAGAAGCAAATAATACATCAAGAGCTCTATGTTTTCACTGTTTATTGATTATAAATTTTCGAGCTGAATTGCTTGTGATAGATATATGAAATTTGGAAATATGTCCAGACAGATATGTTTTGCTTTCTGCATTACAAAATTAGTAAATATTTGTAAATATCTGGAAATTGGCTTTGGGGTGCAGTCCCGGGTTATTGTGATAGCATTCTCCCCCACTTGTGGGTCCCTTCCATTGTCTGTGACACTTTCTTAATTGCAAGCATATTAAAACCAAAGTGGCATACCCTTTGTTGAGGATTTCATTTCACATTGATATGACTATATGTGTGAAGTACATATTTTCAGATCAGAACCTGTCTTCTGCTTGCATATTCATAGCAATGTTATCGGATATGGAACTGGGACAGGCCGAGGGTTAGACTGGGACTGCAGAACTGGTTGAGGGTCAGACCAGGTCTGCACTGGAACCGGCTGGAAAACTGGGTTGCAGAACTGGTCACCTAACAAATACATAAAATATGTAATTTTATTTATTTATTTTTTCATGAAATACACATCCCAGAGAAACTTAATGAGCACTTCTCCTCAATCTGAGTATGGTACCTAGGGTAAACTGGATTCTTCAGGACTCCAGGCCGATACAACAATATACCCATTAAGAACTCAACATGTCACTGATTTTGGGTGGAGAGGATAACAATCCTCTCGACCGCCTGGGTTAGAACCAATTGCATATATATATATGACCAGCCCCCAGCCCTCGTCTGGCTGGGCTCACTTGAGCTGCCATGCAGACTTAGAAAATGAAAAAGACAGGGAAAGAGGGAAAAAAAGGTCACCCCCCAACCAAAAAAACCATTATACTGGTCAGTTTGGATCCAGACCAGCCCCCAGCCCTCGTCCGGCTGGCTGGGCTCACTTGAGCTGCCATGCAGACTTAAAAAATGAAAAAGACGGGGGAAAGAGGGAAAAAAAGGTCACCCCCCAACCAAAAAAACCCTTATATTTGGGGGGTGACCTTTTTTTCCCTCTTTCCCCCGTCTTTTTCATTTTTTTAGTGTGCATGGCAGCTCAAGTGAGCCCAGCCAGCCGGATGAGGGCTGGGGGCTGGTCTGGATCAAAACTGGCCAGTTTGAGAAGGACCTGGCCAACCAGTTCGGTTTGACAACCCGTCCAGACCCCACAGGGAGGGAACTGATCCAGTCTGGCGGGTTCTGATTACACTGATTTATAAATGATATGTTTCTATATTTAGTGTGAAAATCAATCATCTGCTAAATTAAATGTATACATGTATTGTATCTCTATTTTACTATTTCCCACCTAAGTATAACATTACTTTAATTTGGTGTGTATTTCTATTTTTTCATGTTAGTTAATTGATATATCAGTGCTATAATTAATTTATTTGAAATTCAATTGAATGTAATGCATTGACTAGCACTTATACGGAACTTGTAATAAATGTTAGTTAGTTTCTTGTAGTAAATTTGAATGTAAATGTAACGAATAAAACTAATACTGAAACAAAAATTTGCTCAGCATTATTTCCCTATATTTGAAAATTTGGAATACATTTCATTGTAACACAGTCAGTGAGTCACTTATTGATAAGTTGTATTTTGATAAAGTTTGAAGCACTGGATAGCTTGTTAGAAGCCAACTGCTGCTGCTCTTCAGTTTGAAGTACTGTGTTAATGAGAATGATATTGAAGATCATTCTTTCTGAAGGCCTGTGTTAACAAATCTGCCAATATTAATAGAAAAATTGGCTACAGCATTGTTTCCCTGAACATCTGAATTGCATTTTATTGTGATGCAGTTACTTGTTGATGAGTTGAATGTTGATAAAGTTTTCGGGAGCTTGTTAGAAGCGAACCGTGGGTGCTCTTCTGTAGATTTTAACAGTCAAATCGCTGCGCGGAGGGGTCCCTTGTCCCACAAACAAAGGGTCTCATACACCAATTTAGTGTCTGGCTTGGCCGTGACCTTAAAATTAGATTATTATCATTATTATTAGGAACTTTGTTAAGGACATATTTATATTGAAAATCATTTGTTTAGAAAAAGGAAGTGTTATACAAAAGTAACCTGGTCAACATAGGAGTCATCCAGTCTTTTGACTATTCTCAGTGAGAATTGTCTCTTGTTCAATGGGTTAGGAAAAAAATACTTTAAAACACAATCTATCGATGTTTCAGTGATAAAACTGTGGCAAGGAATCAGTTTGGTATTCTCTATGATTTAGATCTAGATATGTAGCAAGTGTCTACCATCATCACCTGCTCTTCTAATTAAAAGAATGCCTAAATGAATGCATATTTTCAGTAACAAACTGGTTTGCAAGACTTGCATTTAAATTTTACACAGCTCTATAAACTGTAGGCCTGTGATACTGCCATCTGCTCATCCTGTTGGGCATGGACACCCACTTACTATTTCATGTACGATTTTCCCATATTGGGCTTACCATCTCAACTGCCTGAGCACATACTTAAAAGAAGGCATTTCAGTGTGTGTTCTGTGACCCCTTTTTTTCCCACTTTTTACACTGGACAATTACTGTTCTGTTATAGTTGATGGCATATAGCACACATTTGTTATTCCTGGTCAAAAAGACAGCATGGAATTGATGGCATATAGCACGCATTTATTTTTTTGAACTTCCCATTAACCTGTACATGTATACATACCTGTTTCCTCATTTTTACATTTATAAATTGAATTTTACCAACAAATTAAAGCATGGCATATTTTCCAGCCAGCCAGATATCAAAAGGAATCTGATCCATCTCTACCCTGTTTTATCTCCATAGAAGCGGAGTTCAGGCTATCACATTTCTATTTCATGACAGTTTTCAACCATGGGTTGTAACTTGATTTGTTTAACTTTATTTTACCTGGTTGTTTGTTACAGGCACCCAAAGTCATGTATGAAGAGCTCGGAGCACAGCCTGGCATGCAGAGACCACCATCTAACACAGCACCAAATCCATTCAATGATGCATTTTATGGGGCTGGTTCAGGATTTATTCGAGGTGGATTAGGTGCATATGGGGAGAGAATTTTGGGAACTGGCACAGAATATGTGCAAAGCAATGTATAAGTTGCATTTATATCCTGGTTGAATCCCTTTGAAATTTCTTATATGCATCCATTTAAAATGACAGACGAGTCAATTTGATTCCATAGATGGGGGTTTGCAGTCTGGACAATTTCTTTTTTTAATTTCCGATTGACAAAGTTTCTCTTAATAAGCCAAGGCGATGGTTTTTATGAGCAGGTCAGCAAATATTTTTCTGATCCACAATATTATTTTCAAGTCAACAACCAATACGTGAAGAACAAACTGAAAGTAATACTGTTTCCCTTTTTGCACAGGGTAAGTCACAAAGTATTTGGCTGTACCGAAAATTCATCTCTCCATAGTAATATTTTTTTGAGGATGTTTTGTGATCATTTATAATTAACTTAAATTTTTTTGTATGTTTTCATTGCCTTTTTTTTAGGGGCACTGGACAAGGATAGCTGAGCAGATTCCAGGTGGTCTCACACACAAGCCACCTATCTATGATATAAATGCTCCGGACTTATATATTCCCTTTATGGCATTTGGAACTTATATAGTCCTCTGTGGCCTCACAATAGGTCTGCTCGGGAAGTAAGTATCCTTTCATGCCTGTATAATGCTTAAAATTAAAGTAACTTGTGTGATTTTTTGTCTTATCCTGTGTGACTGGTTTCATTCAGAGCCTGGTATAATATGTATCAAACTGGCCTTTTTCAGCCTTCTCCTAATATGCAATGCAAGGAATCAGAAATGATGTCATTATTTTCTTCTCTTTATTATTCTTTTTCTTCTATCTGCATTTTACATTTTGCCCCATGCATCGTCTAGTCCATTTTCAGATGTCAGAATTGACTACTCTTCAAGCTTTTGCTTTCAAATTTCATTAGTTTGAGCTGGCATTGTCTCCACAAACAAATTGTTGGTCTCCTAGAAATAGAAACATAATAAGCTGTGCTCCTTGGATGAATAAGGTTCTCTCTGAGCTCTAGGGTAGTTTGTTGCTGCACAACGCCACATACTAGCGAATAGGTCTAAATTCTTACGGAATTCATCTTCAGTTTGCTAGAATTGTGTTCCCTGGACCTATCGCAATTTAAAATCTTTAGAAAAGTTGAAAACATAAACTACATATTTCTACAATCATTGTATAACTAAAATTTAAATTATATTGCAAAAAACAGATGGATGTCATTGTTCTCCTAATCTATGATATTGGTCTCTTGAAAAATATAATAGAGATTTGTACTTTGAAAATTTTTCAGACTTGTTATATTGGTCTCTTGCTGTTGCTTTCTCTGTTCTATTATTTCGAGAAAGCAAAGATTTTATAAGGTATAGATCATTGAATTTGTTTTTCCAATCTGATGTTTATGTCGAGCAGGTTCAGTCCTGAGGCAATGAGTATTCAATTCTCAAAGGGTCTCCTCGGTTGGTTGGCTCAGTTATTTCTTCTACGTTTGTCATTATATGCACTTGGTGGTGGAGAAGCTCCAATTTTAGACCTCGTTGCATATGGGGGCTATGCTTTTGTAGGCATAGCTCTTTCTGTTTTGGCACGGATTCTCTGGAGTTACTCGTACTATGTTGTGATACTTTGGACATGCCTGTGCATGGGAATTTTCTTGGTTAAGACCATGAAGAGAATCTTGTTTGCTGAGGCTAGGAGCTATGACAGAGATTCAAGCAGGCATCACTACCTTCTGCTTTTCATGGCAGTTGCTCAATTTCCATTGTTCCTGTGGCTTGGATACATTATTGCCTAATTCAATTTTTGTTTGCTTGTGTACATTTATTATCTTGTATCACTCAACCTGGAGCCTTTTTTTTTTCTTGCCATGGCCTTTAAGGTTTATGTTGATACCTTCTAGTGTTCTCTGACAGAATAGAAAGCTGTAATCATGTATTCGTGTTCTTTGAGGCAGACAACATATGCCTTTGGGGCGCAATTTCTTAGAATGAATTTATATTTCAGGTTAGTGACATTCAATATTTTTGAAAGGAATCTGCTCTGAGAAATGCTGCCATTTATGTGGATAACATTTCTGAGAATGTTGGCCAGTTTGTTGAGGTTATTATTATCAGTGCAATCAGCATTTAATAAAAATGTTCATTGTCCACTCTAGAAGCAGTTTCACATGTTATCCTATGCTGCAGGCTACGGAAATTAGTCTTTTAAAAGAAAATCCAGGGCATAAGTCAGTGCTCGGATGCTATTTCTGTTGAAAAATGTCTTATTGAAACAAGAGGGATGACAGCCATTTTCATTTGAATTCAAGTTTTACTGTTGCTTTTTTCACTGAATGCCAAATAATGTGCTTACCTAAACTTCTAAACATCTAGTCAGATCTTTGTTTTTATGGTAAAACTGTTGTTGATTAGGAATAAGTTTGAAATATTTTAAAGGTATGATGGTATCCGTAATGTATTATAATGTCGACATTGATCAAAATCAACATTTTGTGTAGTTCAGTTCTTTATCTGGTTTCAGTGGTATACATTCACATGTTTTGAGTCTTGTCAATATCATTTGAATAAACAGTTCTTTACAAATTTTAAAATGTGTTTATTTGCACCAGGTGAGAACTTGGTAGAGAGAGCACCGAGTTTGATTTTAGGTCAACATCATTGTCTATTTGTTATTTGATCTCCAATACTGTTCCTTCATAGCCGCTCACTAGGAATTATCGTTGGATTTATCCTTCCAAATGCTTACCGAGAGCTTGTTTAGAGCTCAAGTGGCATGTTCCGAGCCAACTCGAGTCCATAGTGAGCATGAGATTGGCGTTGGAGTGAGAAATGATGAGCGTAAGGTTAACTGGTTGTACCTCGTAATCTTTGATCCTTATCACTATCGTTGGATTAACATCTTGCATCTAGGAATTTGATAGGTTATGTTCCAGGTGGGCATCCCCAGTGACTGCATTGAAACTATGAATTGTGGGAATTTAAGCTTAATGCCTAGAGAGTTGATTCCACTGGACATCTCGCTATGCCTTTTAATTATGTCATGCGAAAATTGAGTCATAAAGTGCTTCTTAGAGGATCATCGACTTGTCATCCCTGTTAGAACAACTTTTACCTTTGTAAAATGGCACTGGGTAATGACAATTTTTATTAAACCAGATCGGCATTGCAAAATGGCTAGTTTACAACTGCAAATGTCTACTATTTACCCATTTCAACAACTTAAAAAAACGGATCTAGAATGTTCAAGTCTCGGCCAATATGAGAGGCATATTTTATAGATCGGTGATTACTACCTATAAGCCTAAAAAAACTACCTACTACCTTTTTTCTTGATAATAAAAAAGTTATGTTGTAAACAAGGCATACTCTATAAATTGGTGATTACTACCGATAAGCCAAAAAACTACTTTTTGTTCTTGGTAATAAAAAAGGTATGTCCACAAGTTTACAGAATGAAAGGACATACAGATCATGTGTATGAGTGTTTTGGTATGGTTAAAAGCTTAATTTGCAAATTAACAGGTTAAGAAATTTTGAAAAGTTGAAATGGAACATAATTTCAAATATAATGATAAATTCTAATATTAAGTAATTTATTATAATGCCATTCATTATTCAATAAAGATTAAAAATGCCTTTATAACATCCACAACCAAATCATATTGAAAATTTGAAATTTCATTTGATAATCATAAAGCTGAGTTGTTCCATACTAATCAACAAAAATCAGGAAAATGGAAATAAAAAGTGATTCAAAATTCAAGAAAATGGAAGTAACAGGTGATTCAAAAATCATGAAAATGAATAGCCATAAAAGATTAAAAGATACTAATGGTGATAAAAAAATGGACATATATATTGCATAGAAAATGCATGACTTAAGATACTAATGGTGATAAAAAAATGGACATATATATTGCATAGACAATGCATGACTTGAACTTTGCATTCTTATAATAAAGTGAAAGAAGCTATGCATTGCATGCTAACAAAAAATTCTTTTTCTTTTTTTAACAATGTGTGTTAAATACTTTTTCTTTTTTTAACAATGTGTGTTTCCAGATGAAAAGGCAAGCTATGCACTTATGACACGCGAAAGAAGCTATTCATTGCATACTAGCAAAAATTACTCTTTTCTTTTTTTAACAATGTGTGTTTCCAGATGAAAAGGCAAGCTATGCACTTATGACATGCTCCAGTGACTAACAAGAAGAGATTGAAGAGTATCTCTAAGCATATAACCTTATGATCTGATTTAATATTTTTAATTAAAAATTAATGTTTCAAAGTTTTAGGCCCTGTTAATCATTTTTGGGGCCCAACAACAGTGTTGTGACATTGAAACAATGCTTAAAGTGTCTTTGTTGGCATTTTTTAAGGGCCCACGTGTTCACAAATGTGTAAGTTTCCACTCTGTTGGGAGCATATGGAGGTTCTTGACTACAAGGAATGTGGTGGGAATACCCTCGAGAGTGGTTCAATCCTCACCCGAGAACTCCTAAGATTTTCCCCCAATCTCTCAAAACCACTCTTATCCAATCTATAACATTTCATTCTAGTGCCCCAAGTTCTTCGGTGTAGGGAATGCTAGAAATGAGTTCTCCAACCCTCAGGAGTAGTCCATGTGTTGATAATGATACAAAAGTTTACAAAATTGGGTTGTTGCTTATGGATCATTGCTAAAAGAGTTTGGATTTGCTGGTTAATATCAACATTAGCTTTCAAGCCATTATTAAAACAAAAATTGGATGGTATCATGATAGCTATATGGTCACCCTTCACTTATTTTCATGTGCATTTAAACGAAAAAGCCAAAAACGAACCGTATAGGCAAGCCTTGTGTAATAGATGCATTAATGAATAGTGCTCATTGTTAGAATGTTGTGCTCGTTTAACCATAAACATTGACACACCATTGCTATCCAACCATAGGCACAAAGCCACCCATGAGCACCTTAACCTTTGACAAAAAGAATGATTCCGGGAAGCCACACTAGAACCAACAGATAAACCAAGAGAGTGCACCTTCTCCAAGGTAGTGCACAAGTAAGAGTACCAAAAAGGCTGAACAAGAGTGTGCTACACCACTGCAGCTGCTGCAACTCCTCTTCCAGACTTGCGCACTACTTCTGCTGCTACTGCACTTCTAAGATATCCGCACCAACTGAGTGAGTGTTTTTCCAAGTGAGCTAAAGTGCCTTCTATTTATACTAATCTAGCCAAGTGAACATGCATCTCTTCAAGCAGGGCCGACCTGTCCTTTTCTGCATATAATACTTCAATATTACTTATTCTACTGAGCTGACCTGTCTTCCAGGGTTTTCACACATCTGTTTAAGTTTTCTCTTGCTTCCAGAATATTCTATTCTAGTCAAAGGTTTATCCATGGAGGTTAATACCTCCCCCAACTACCAAAACATCAACACTCCCTCTTAGCTAGGGAGGTATTTAACCATGATGTTCCCTTTTGGTCTTCATAGCTTTGCTCGCTATGCCATGATCCTCTCATCATGGTTACGTAGACCATGCTATTGGTAGCATCGTTATGTCACATATGGCTACACCCATGTGGACCTGCCAATCTCGTCTAGGGACCACAACCCGCTAGAGAACACTAGAGCTACACCTCGTAGTGTGTGTCACCGTCATCGTCATGGGCTACACTTGCATGACGTGCTCACCCATGACTACACCCATGTCGTGAGTATCATCATTACTATCATCATTATCCATCCATCTCATATGGCATGGGAAAGACTTACATGGTCTTGTAGACCGATAACGTCACCAGAGCTACACATGTTATCTCATGATCACCCAAATCATATTATGAGCAACACCATCACAACCATACAGGTTCTCGGCTACGCCACTAGCGTACTAGACTGTCTCACTGGTGTAGAAACAACTCAACATACTAGACCATCTCACTGGAGTAGCCTACAACTCAACATAAATCTTACAACTCGACATAAGGCCTACAACTCGGCATGGAGCCTACAACTCAACACAAGGCCTACAATTCAACATGAAGCCTACAACTCGACACAAGGCCTACAACTCGACACGAAGCCTACAAGATCCTTCTTTTCAAATTCTTCCATCAACTCCCTCTAACTGAGAGGATCCTCGAACCATGCTTTCTTCCGCTGCATGCACCTATGCATCCTGCAAAGTGTCACGAAACCTTGTTTCTTCCTGATCACAGACTCCCTCTGAAGTTTGACTCCCTCTAAGTCCTTTCAAGTCTTGCTTTATGTGGTAACCTTCCTGGAATATGTAGGATAACCTGCCCGAAACATGAACAAGAGCAAAAGTATTTCCAATATAATATCATTTTATATAATAACATATCATTTTCATTGTAATTCATTATAGCATTACCAAGGTGTCCTGCCTGAGAACAAGAACAAGAAATATCTCCCAGAGGAGATGTTAGTTCATATTGCAATTAAGTACAATAAGCATTTATATTAATAGTACATGCTACTAAGTATTAATTTGTTCCTAATATTAATAAAATCTAAAGGATTGCAATACTTATGCAACAATAAAAATATCAAACCTGATATGCAAACATGGAGTATGACAATTGTTCTGCTTGAGTTTTTTTTCTTCTGAGACAAGTATTCTTTCCAACCTGGAGAGTGTGTTGTTCCTCTGAATGTATTGGATCTTAGATCTTTCTGGCTCTATGATTTCTTTTTGGACAAAGATCCCTTCTCTTTCCAGAGATTCAGATCTACAGTAGTTGCATTTTATTGTTTCTCCTACTCCACGTTCATGTGCTTGGAAGCTCCAAAAATCAATCTCTTCATCCTTTGATGCCTGCTCTTCAGTCTGTGGTTCCATAATTTTGCCCTTTGTTCTTTGCAAGAATGATGCCAATCCTTGTCTTCCATTCTCTACCAAGAGACCATGCTTCTATTGCGCCACTATGATTTTATGGAGGAACCCATAACTATTTTTGACTTTGACCTTGACCATTTTTTTTACTTTGACCAATCAAACCTTGACTTTGACTAGTCAAACATTGACTTTGACCCAAAAATTCAACTTTGACGTTTTTTGTGGTTGAGGGCACCAGGAGATGCACTGGGTTAGGGCACACTAGGATATCCAATAATTATGCCAAATGCTTCACTTAAAGCACCTGAACAATCAGGTTCAGGTTTGTTGCTGCTACAAGATTAGAAACCTTAACTGCAACTGCAATTGTGCTAAATGAGCTTGACAGAGAGTTGCGAATCCACCTTCCAGTGGTTAGATTGTTCCGAAGGTTGTGTGGGCCCATAACCTGTTAGAATGTTGTGCTTGTTTAACCATAAGCAATGCTACACCATTGCTACCCAACCATAGGCACAAAGCCACCCTCGAGCACCTTAACCTTTGACAAAAAGAATGATTCCAGGAAGCCACACTATAACCGACAGATAAATCAAGATAGTGCACCTTCTCCAAGGTAGCGTACAAGTAAGACTACCAAAAAGGCTGAACAAGATTGTGCTTCACCACAATAGTTGTTGCTGCTCCTCTTCCAGACTTGTGCACTACTTTTGCTGCTACTGCACTTCTAAGATATGTGCACCAACTGAGTGAGTGTGTTTTTCCAAATGAGCTAAAGTACCTTCTATTTATACTAACCGACCAAGTGAACATGTGTCTCTTCAAGTAGGGTTGACCTGTCCTTTTTTGCATATAATACTTTAATATTACTTATTCTGCTGAGCCGACTTGTCTTCGAGGGTTTTCACACATCTGTTTAGGTTTTCTCTTGCTTTCAAAATATTTTATTGTAGTCAAAGGTTTATCCATGGAGGTTAATACCTCCCGCAACTACCAAAACATCAACACTCACCTACAAAAGAATCATTGTCAAGCCCAAAACAACAATGCCATTGAGCCCATTGGTATCAATCTCAATCATATTTTGGGGCTTTAGTAAAAACATTCTCAGGGATGATCATTGTTGGGATCATAAGATCATAGATCTATGGCAAGCACTTCAACAAACCCCAATTCAACCTACTAAAACACTTCATATTTATAACAACACTTAAGAAGAGTAGATCATACCAATAGGTGCACCCAAGAGAGAGAGAGAGAGAGAGAGATCACCACTTGACCAAAACATTAATACTCCAAGAGAGATGCAATATGAGATATATCCACAAGTAAAATGAAATTAGAGAAGTGCCCTTAATTTATCATTTGAAAAAATGAATGAAAGAATGTGTGCAAATGAGGCACGAGTTATGTATTTATACACAACTGATGAGGTGAAGCACCTACCCCCATGAGGGGGTTATAGCCCCACATTAATGACTAGGTTGATCTTAGCCTCCTAGAAAAAATTAAATAGAGTTGACTAGGTCATCTCTTAGGCGATAACCTAGTGATACAATAATGAGGGTGCTTACTTAAAATGACCACACTTGAACATTACCATCATTTCAATAGCCCCCCTAATCTGAGCATGGGGACATGAATAAGGATGGTAGTGTACAAAAGGAGTGGGAATACCTAACTTAATAGAAAGATAAATGTTGTTGTAATAATAGGCTAGGTTTGTGATGGCCCAACTCAATACAAACATGGAAGGATTTATGAATACCCAACTATCATCAACATAGGAAAGACCACCAATGATATGCTCATCATTTGGGGAAATATGATCTGATGTATCCCTCTGATAAAGAAGTGTTATGAAGAGGCATAAATAAAAGGGAGATAAGGCACCAATGTGAGTGCATACCCAATTTAATGTAGTGCTAGCGGTAGCTAGAAGAAGAGAGAGTGGGTTTGTGATGACTCAATACGAATGTGGACTCAATAATTTGTTGGAAGAACACTGCCACCAAACTGCTCATCATTTGGGAGACCATGACATTGAGCTACTCATTCGATAAAGTGGAATAAATTGTTCACGTTTATTATGGATTGACATATTTCTAGAAATATATAACAAATATTGAGTAATAAATGATTGAATGGAATTGACGATGATACAATGAACCTCATGGTGATATATTTATATGCATTCACTGGTCACGAGGTGAAGGAATCTGTGACCCTTGACTTTTTATTAGTGTAACTATTATTATTATTATTACTCCTTACATAATTCTTTGTCCTCAAAAAAATAATGAATATGATTCTCTGTGATTGAGCATGTTTTCTTGATGGCATCGTCTTTGTCTAGTTGTAGAGGTTTGACTTGGTCCTTGATTTGAGTGTTGGAGAGATTCATTTGTAGTGTGAGCATGATATTATGAAGTATTTTGACATGGTTGTTTAATGTGAAGCCTTGATGCTCTTTTGTAACTTACTTTCATTGCTTTTGCTATTGCATATTCATCGCGTGGCAGAGTGTAGAATCTTGTTTGTAGTTACAATTTTTGTATTTTAACTGATATTTTGTGACAGTTTCCTAGTCCCTTGGTCTTTTGTCCATCAACAATTGTATCTATGAGATCCTTGGAGGAGTACACAATTTTTTTTAGTTGTTTACATAATTGATGTCTATGCAGTGATGTGCATTAGTAGAGTCTACAAGTATCGTTACGTTTCTATTTCTTATGATTCCTTTAAGCATTAGGGTCTTCAGTCATAATTTCTCCATCATGGTTGCAGGTGAAATTGCAGGTTTGTTCTTTTTTCTTGTCCCTGGGTCTTATCAACCTTCCTTAAATGAGGTGGAATATACTTTGTAGTTGGTTATAGTGTTTGTCCTTTTTGAAAAGTAGTTTTTGTTTCGGGACATCCTATCTTTGTTGGGTTCACGAGATTGAAGTTGATGGTATTTTTATCATTGTTTTATCATTGCCAGAGTTTGAATTGTACCCAATAGTGATTTTGTTCTCTTGGTTTGAGATTACTACTTCCTTTCCATCCACAATTTTTGAATAGTGCGGTGACTTGTCCTCACATTGATGTCCCAGACTCCATCTCTTACCACATATGAGATAATTTTTTCGTTTAATTAATCTAGCCATCGTCTTTCAGGATCTTCTGTTGACTTGTCAATTTTATCCCCTAATTCTTTTTGCAATTTCTCAATCTTATCCATAAGTTGTATGATGCTATTGTCTTCATCTTAACATGATGATCCTCTTATTGTAAGTTTTTATCATTAACCATTTTGGTGGTGGCTTTCTTCTTTGCGAGATCCACTTTAATGTAATTTTACTTAATACATTATGTATATAAAATTTTGATTTTAATTTTTTTGAAAAGGTGTGTGTGTGTGTGT
>ML810566.1:68290-83586 GCA_009831015.1 Picea engelmannii | reverse complement strand
AGAAGCAAAAAGTGCATGTCCATGAGAAGAAGAAGTAGAATCAATTCTGATGTTGTGCTTCTTCATTGCTGCTTCTAAAGTTGCCATTTTCTTGAAACATTTGGACTCATCATGACCATCTTTATCACAAAAGTTGCAATGTCTGTCAGTCTTCTTATTTTTAGTTTTTGCTCCTTTGTCACCATTAGGAGCTGAAGTTGTGTAAGTGGGTTTGAGACCCTTATGTTGCTTGTTGTTGTGGTGAGGATGTTGCTTCTTGGGATTCTTGGGTTTATCTTTCTGTTGGGTGACTAAGTTTTTGTTGGAGGTACCTGCAGTGCTGATCACTCCAAGTTGTACAAGCTTATCTTGCTCTCTAATCAAAGCATCACAAAAGGACTCAAGAGTGGGGTTTTAATAAGCTTTCCCTAGAGCCTCTCTCAGGGCATAAAAGGTAGATACAAACACAAAATATGCACTACCTAGCTTAGAAAGAATAATATAGATGCAACGCTTTTCCTCCATCTTTATTTCACATTTTTGACATAAAATTCTGAGTGTTTTAAACTTAGATAGATAGTCTTCAATGCAAGAAAAATCATTTGGACTTAAAGTTAGTATTTGATTTTCTAACTGATGTGCTCGAATAGTATTGTGTTTACCAAACACAGATTAAAGCTTTTCCCAAGCTTCATCGAGGTCATCAATTTCTTTAAGGTTGAACCTTAAATCATGAGAGATGGACATTCCGATCAGTCCACGTGCTTCGTCACTCTTATTAGCCCATTTGACTTTCTTATCAACATTAGTGGGTTCTTTTTCCTTTCCTAAGGTAATCCAGTACAAGCCTTTACTTCTTAATAAATCCTCCATATGAGATTTCCATTGGAAGTAGTTAGTGCTGGTAAGCAAAAGATTACTGGAAGAACCCATATTAAATATACAGATAACATGGATTAAAAAACTGAAACTGATGATGTGGATGGAAAGATCTCGAAAAATTAGGCGGTTTTAAAAAAAATGGCACCGAAAATGTTCTTCAGATGTGAAACTTATGCCCTTCTAAAAAAAAGACATAAACGATAACCAAAGGACCACGTGGTGGTGTAAGTTGCTTTATGAAGTGACCCACTTTTATAAAAAGAAGTGGGGATCACTTTTACAATGAAGTTACTTTATAAAAGAACGCTGCATGCAAAATAAATAACTTTAAAATAAAATATTAAATCTACTCATGGTGATTCACTTTTATACTTGAAGTAAAATACACTTTACAATGGAGCATGAACTTTTTCAAAAAAAAGTAACAAAAAGAGAGACTTGAACTCAAAACCTCTTACTTAATAAGGCAACTTTTAACCAAGTGGGCCAACAAAACATATTGTATTGTTTAGTAGGAGGATTGGGGGTGTTGTTGTTGTGGAAGACAACCTTGGAGAGCGTGCTCATAAAAAACTTTTTTCACAGAAGGAAATTTTTTTGCTTCACGATGACAACAAGGGTAAGATCTCGATTAGCTTACCCAAAAAATGCATGTTTTCCTATCTGTTTCTGATTTGTCGAGATCGCATAGGGTGTGGGGCAAAAAGCATACATAGATCTAAAAGAGTAGCAACCCAGAAACAAATAATATAAAACTGAAATAATACTCGGCAAAAATTTAAAAAGGGGTATTCAGGCTTTATACCTTCAGATCTAACTGAAATGGCCGTATTTTGGGCAAACATAAACCTTTTCGAGTGAAACGACAAGCATTCCTTACTGAAACGAGTGCTTTGGACGCAATGGAGTAGTCCTCTCAGCCCATAAATGTACGGAAATGGCAGAAAATGAAGATGAGACAACTCGACTTCACGATCTCGATTTGCAACAGGAGCGGGTCTTCAAGCAGGCTCTGATACCATGCTCGACAACACAGGTATTCCAATAGAGGACGAACACCTCTAGTAACCACTCACACAACTAGATAAAAAATCAACACACCGATGTTTTGACGTGGTAAAATCCCTACGGGGAAACATCCACGGTCCCAGCCAACGCGATCACTTGGAGTAGTTTATTAATTTAAAAGAAAAAGATTACAGAGAGATTTTACAATAGAGTTTCTCACAATCGATTATTGAGAAATGACCCTTGATGCTTTTTAAATAGAGATCATGGACCAATCAGGTGTTAATCCACAGATCAATGGTCGTTAAGATCGAGGAGAATATGAACCGTCAGATCACTCTATGTCACGAACATATCGTGATCGTCTGATTTCCTAACTACAAATGCATACTAATGCATACTAAAGAAACACACTTTTACCTAATGACACATTAGACCAAGTAGATCTTAACTAACTCCTAAGTGTCTAAATATCCTAATAGGTCTAGGGTGAACTAGTCCATGTTTTATGTTGACATTCCTCACCTATTCTATATAAAAGGAGGATGGAGCCTTTGTTATTACTTACTACTAATGTACTCATTATTCTGTCTTTGGAATTGCCTTGGAGAAGTCTTTAGGGAGCAAGACCTAGGGTTTGTGATTTTAACCATATATGATCTAGATTTATTTTGAGAACGAAATGAAGCCGAAGATATAGCAATGAAATATACAGAGATATTGCGAGATACATAGAAATATTGCAATAAACACAGAGATACAGTAATGCACAATTTTTATTAATGAGAGAATGTACAGAAATTGTAAAATTACACAGGGTATGACTTGCTAGAATGGTTGCAGCTTATCTCTGAGAAGAGATGTGATGGCTACGCTCATTTGCCAGAAGATGATTACAAAGAGGCTCGAAAGGCCTTTTTAACATAAATGGAAAAACCTTAACCATCCAAAAACCTAGCCCTTGGAAGATGAAAAGCCAAAAGGTTTTCGACCCTAATGTGGAGATGAAGCGCCAAAAGTCATGTGGGCCTTGATGGGGTAAGTTGGTACAACAACTTCTCGAGGTCGTAACTTTTGCATAGGATCTCTGTTTTAGGTGCACGATAGCTCATTGGAAAGGTCTATTCGAGGACTACACATTATGCCATCACAATCTGACTTTGTCCACAGTGTGATTGTGGCAAGCCCCAAAAATGTTGTTTAGGGCCTCAAAACGGCCTCAGAAGTTTAGGACTCAAAAATCTAGGAAATAACTACCAATGATGAAAACTGCGTATGAGCCAATTGGAATAGGTGGGTGGCCATTGATATCCATCTGGATCAATATAGGACACATAAAAATGGATGCTGGCCCTTGAGGATGTTCTTGGAGTCCTTACTTGTGTAATGCAAAAGGATGCTAGGACTTGTCCTTACCCTAGAGAAGAACATGAGTGATAGAGGACTTGAAGACTTGGATGCAAAGCCTTGCTTGTTGTTACTCATGATTTGTATGGTTATGGAAAAATTGTTTCACTTGTGTTGATTGAAGAGAGGTAGCACTAGGGTTTTTGATAGAAACCCTAGGAGCGACATGATGAAAGAAGACTAGCGCTTGGGATGATCTTGGAGCCTTGTACTTGTGTGATGCATGAAGCTAGAGCAAGAACATGGAGTGCTAGAGGAGTAGACGAGTCTTGAGGTTGGTGTGATGTATAGCTTGGAAGAAGGCCTGCTGATATTTCATTGATGATCTTGTCTAGATGTCAACACTTGTGTTGATGCTAAAGATGAAGACCTAGGGTTTGTTGCGCTCAAACCTTATGATGGACAAGGAGCTTTGAAGACTAGCACTAAGGTTGTCTTGGAAGGCTTGTAATTGTGTGATGCAAGGAAGCCTAGGGCTTGTGTTATATAAACCCTAGATCAAGAATAGAGTGCTAGAGTGAGGTAAGACAGGGTGGACTTGTTGGTGTTGATGCTAGCTTGTTGTTTAGCCTTTGTTGTGGCTAGGAGTAGCTTGTTGTCATGCCTTGCTTGGCTATGTTTGCTGGTTAGGGTTTGTTATTAATGGTGGATGCCTTAGCTAAGTTTTGGATGCATTGGAGAGTCCTAGCTTGTGATAAGCTTGAAGGACTATATTGAATTGGCCTGTGATAAGGTGTTGGTATGTACTTGTAACTTCATTCTTATGTATATATGAAGTGTACTTTGTTGTCCAAACTTTGTGTACTTGCATAAATGATTTTCAACTTATATTCTCATGGTCATTGAGTAATTTCTAGTGTTGGTGATATATGCTAATCAATGTTACATTTATTGTTGTTGATATATCACCAATATTGTGATATATTGTGATATATTGTGATAATATCGACGAAAATTTCATTTTTTCACGATAATTTCAATAATTATCGTGATAATATGGAAATTATTTCCTTGTTTGCATCAATGTTGCCTTATAACTTTGGTCTTTTAACCCTCATTTTTCCAAAGTGAGTTATGCAAACAAGGGGAAATCTATTAATTTCAGTAATTATCGTGATAATATGGAAATTAGTGCCCTGTTTGTATTAATGTCGCCTTATAACTGGATTCTTGGTCTTTTAACCCTCATTTTGTAAAAGTGAGTTATGCGATTGAGCTCTGAGGATACTGTGATAATTTTCCATCAAGCAAAAAAGGAGAAATCTATTGTTTTCATTGCCATGATTTATCTCATGAGATACATTTATTTTTGTTCTGATGCGATTTTGTATCATCCTATCATGTCTTGTGACTCAGGACATATATCATTTTCCATCAAGCAAACAAGGGAAATCTCTTGTTTTCATTGCCATGATTTATTTCATAAGATACATTTATTTTTGTTTTGATGTGATTTTGTATCATCATGTCAGGACTTATGACTTAGGACATATCATATATGTACCTCTTGACATCTTTTGTACATTTATTAGTTTTACTTTCATATTTATGTATCAATGTTTTTGCTTGATGTTGTTGTTGCTTTAGATGTTTAAAAAATTGAAAAAAATGATTATTTTTGTATTTTTTTAAATTTCTTGATATTTTTCAATAATTTCAGATATTTTCCTAGATATTCCAGATAAATTATTTTTTGGACCCGTTATATTTTGGACCCTTGGCGATAAATTTGTTGAGACAACAAATGTAACATTGATGTCGATTTAACATAATATTGAGTAGATTGGTGTGTGATCAGAGTGTTGGTTTATGCCCTTGTTAGTCGTTTTACACTTGTGATAGGTTGTTGATCTATTTTGTTTGCTAATCTGTTTGTTTGAGGTGTGATCAAGGAGTTTCATGGATGGTGAATGTATTTGGCTTTAGAGAGTACGACCAACTAGTGGGAGCCTCTAACTTCACTCCTTGGAAGTGCAAGTTTTTGGTGTTACTGAGGAGGTTGATTTGTGGAGTATTGTCAAGGGGAAGGCTATAGTTCCCATAGATCCCCAAGAGCTTGTTGAGCATAAGAAGAAAGGTCACTAAGGCAGAGAGGATCATTCTGGATTGCATGAAGGACCACTTGATCCTTAATATCATTGGTAAATTGATGCAAGAGGTGTACATATCATTGATCTCTTTGGAGTGTGAATGTCTCCCAAAAGGTTCATGTGGAACAAGCTCACTAGTATTCGCATGAGTGACAAAGACACGGTGGCTAGCTACTTGATGAAGATCACTAAGCTTAGAGAAGATCAACTCTTTGCTACAGGAGAAAAGATTGGGAATGAGGAGTTAGCGCCCATAACACTAAACGAGTTCTCAACACCTTGGGAAGCCTTTGTGTAGGTTGTCTATGCTTATGAGAAGATGCCCGCCTTTGAGAAGTTTTGGGATGATTTCATCCAAGAGGAGACTAGGCAAGTGACAATTGCAACCACAATGGAGGAGATCCATAACTAAGCCCTCATTGGTCAGGTGAAGAGAGGACGTAATAAGGGAGAACTTGAGAGGGTTCACAAAGGTTAGAAGGAAGAATTAGGTTCTTCAAATTAGGGGATGAAAGACTTGAGACACATGAAATGCTTCAAGTGCCACATGATGGGCCACTATGCATTTCAATGTGTTGAGAAGAAGAAATCCAAGCATTAATAAAAGCGGTTTGGAGGAAGTGTAAAAGATTCAACTCGAGTGGATGAGTTGACATCCAAAGCTTGAGAGAACCTTCTCCATGGTATTGTGCCTTTCTACTAATACCATTTTTGGAGTAGGGTTGTATGTGGACAATGGAGAATCAAGAGACGTTGACCTTCAACAAGAAGGCTTTCTGCAAAACTTCAAGAATGTGAGGATGGCATATTGGGGGAGTTGGGTGATGATGCGACATATCTGTTTTACTAAAATGGACTCTATCTCTTTCTGCATGCCTTTAGGGGATGTTCTCGACTTGTGTAATGTCTTGTATATTCCTGGTTTGACTAAGAATCTTTTTTCAGTGTCTTTCATGACAAATAAAAGATGTGTGGTTGAGTATGATGATTTGCGAGTCATCATTAGAGACTGCAACCATGAACCTAGTTGAGTTTTGGCTAGAGGAGTGAGAGAAGATGGCAACACATCTGTCTACATTCTAATTTGACGTCCTTTGAGGATATTGAAGGACAAGACACCAAAATAATTCTTTACTGGTGAGAAGCTTCGGGTATCAATTTATATGTAGTTGGATGTCCTATTTATATTCATGTTCTTGCCGAGAAGAGGACTAAATTTGAATCCTCGAGCATCATAAGTATTTTTGTTGGTTATAGTGAGACGTTCAAGTCTTATTGGATCTATATTCCATCACAACGGAGGACAATGGTGAGTAGAGATGTTAAGTTTGATGAGGATGCATGGTCCTCTAAGTCTAAGGAGCCTCCTATGGAGGTTGAGGAGGGTGAAATGCTTGCTGTCCAAAAGAAAAAGAAAAATCAGATTCATATTAGCAAGGTTTCAATGAAGTAACAAAGGCCTCTTTACCATGTAATTCAACTAGGAGGCCAAGATGGCTTACCTAGACTCAAGTGGGAATGCCAAAACCTTCTTTTTGAGTGAGTCATCCCCCTAAGAAATTACTTATGTTCTACTGGTGTTTGTTCTCATTGATACAGAGCCTTCTAGCTTTGAGGTTGTAGAGAGGAAGAACTGATCCATCATAGAGATAACGAAATTCATGATCCACGACATGTATTTATCCATGTGGCTCCGGGTGGAGGCATACAACACAAATGTCTACATTTTGAATTGGTGTGCTTACATGATGTTGAAGGACAAGACACCCAAAGAGGCCTTTACTGCTGAGAAGCCTCAGGTATCACATTTCCCTTTGTTTGGTTGTTTTGTTTATATTCATGTTCTTGATGAGAAGGGCATTAAATTTGAATTCTCGAGCATCAAGGGTATTTTTGTTGGTTATAATGAGACCTCGAAGGCTTACCAGATCTATATTTCAGCACACGGAAGATAGTGGTGAGCAAGGATGTTAAGTGTGACGAGGATGCATGCTCCTCAGTCTCAAGAGCCTTCTATTGTGGCTGAGGGTTAAAAGCTTGCTGTCCCCAAAGATGATCAGAAAGAAGAAAAATCAGATTCAGATTAGTAAGGTTCTATTGAAGGAATAAAGCCAGGAAGCAGAGATGGCTTACTCGACTTTGCAATGGGCACGGGAACAAGTGGGAGCACCGAAATCTTCTTTTCGGGTGAGTCGTCCTCCTAAGAAATTTCCAACTTATGTTTCATTGAGGTCTACTTTGATTGAACATAGCCTTCCAACTTTGAGGAGGCAAATGTAGAGCAGGTGTGGCGGGATGCCATCACTGTGGAGTATTACTCCATCCCTAGTAATGATTTATAGGAGATTGTTCCAAGACCAGTGGGTAGATTTGTGATAGATTCTAGGTGGATACTCAAGATCAAGCACACTGCTAATGTGAGCATAGAGAAGTGAAAGGCCAGATTTGTGGTGAGAGGATTCTCCCAAAGAAAGGGAGTGGACTATGAGGAGACTTTTGCTCCAGTTGCAAGGTATACTTTTGTTAGGCTCATTATGTTTATTGCATCAGATTTTGGTTGGTCTTTATACAAGATGTATATAAACACTACTTTTATGAATGGTATGATTGAAGAGGAAGTATACATTAAGCAATGGAGGGGTTTTGAGGTGCATGGGTGAGATACCCATGTGTGCGGATTGAAGAAGGCCCCTTATGGGCTGAGGCAAGCACCATGTGCATGGTACTGAAGTATTGATAAATACTTACTAGATTTGGGCTTCTCTAAGTCTTTTGCAGATCTGATTTGCTTGTCTTGGTTGTGGTATTTAGATGACTTGATTCTTACAAGTGGTTTCAAGAAACCCATTGGGTGGTGCAAGAAGTTGGCCAATGGGATTGATATGAAGGACAATGGCCTAATGTATTATTTTTTGGGTCTAGAGGTTTGTCAGGGTGCAGGTGAAGTTTTCCTTGGACAAGGGAAGTACATGGTGGGGATTCTAAAGAGATTGCAGATGCTTGATTGCAAACTTTTGGCCACTCTTATGGTGCCAAATATGAAATTATCTGTTGCTTTAGATTCTGATTTGGTACGTTCTTCTTTGTATAGGAAATTGATTGGTACCTTGATGTATCTTGTCAATATTAGACCTGATTTAGGTTTTGCAGTCAATACTTGGAGCCAGTTCATGGTTGAACTTGGACAAATCGATTGGATAGTTTCCAAGCATGTGCTAAGATACTTGAAGGGCCCAGTTCATTATGTCATGATGTATGAGGGAGATGGTGATTTATTGATGCATTCTTTTGTTGATTCTAATAGGGTAGGAGATACGAGTGCTATGAATAGTACTTTTCAGTTTTTTCAGCTTGGGGACAAGCATGATTTCCTGGTTCAATAGGAAGCAGAAGATAGTTGTCCCCAGTCTAGCAGAAGTAGAGTATATGGCTCCACAAGTTGATAGCAGAGTTGATCGATCATATGTTGGAGGCCACTATTGTTTAATGTGACAATCAGAGTTGCATCAGGCTCTTTGAGAATCCAGTATTTCATGATTGCTCCAAGCACATTGACATTCTGTACCATTTCCTCAAAGATAGAGTTTATAAGGCAGCAGTGGTTCTTGAATATTTTCCTCCCGATTTGCAATTGGCAGATATTTTGACCAAGACCTTGGTGAAGGGAAAGTTTGTGACGTTGAGGGAGAAACTTGATTTGGTGGAGAACACCTTACTCGCAAAGATGGGAGTGTTAGTTTTATTTGTTGCATTGAGGTGATTCTCCTTCAGAATGGCACATTCAGTGGACTCGTTCCAACATTCAATCCATGTTTTGGTTAGTAGGCATCCAATGGTTGAGGCACGTGTGTGCATGCATGTGCTATCTTTAGATGGTGCTCTCTTTAGATTAGGGAGGGACATTTCCCTATGCATGGTGTTGCATGCATGTTCTAGATTTTGGAGGGCACATGGCTGAAAAGAGATAGGTGCACTGCATGAGAGGTATTCTATTCTAGGTAGGGTACAGAGCCCTAGGTAATTTGGGCACATGCTTGCATACATTCACTCAACTTCGGTAGGTGTTTTATTCCAGCCTTCAGGGAAGTTTATCCATGCAGCTAGGTGCACTCTCCTAGGCACATTAGGGTTAGGTTTTTAGCTTTTCATGCTGGGAAAATCAGTGGCTTGTCCACATTCATTGTAACCCTAGTCTGCTCTTATTCTATAATCTAGAGATAAGGCGTTTCATTGAGGGGTTAGACACTAAAAGTTTTGGAGTTAGGTTTTGCTTGAGATATACTAGTTGCAGATGTAATTTTCTTTCCAAGTAATAGAGAGATACATGATTGGTTGCTGTGATTTGAGTTTGCTGTTCTGATTTTCAGATTTGTTGTGTATGTAGATCTAGCATTCAGATTTTTTCTGTTTTGATTGGGGTTAATTGGTTTTCAGATTCCTAGGTTTAGGGTTTTGTTTTTATGAGTGCAGAAATATAACAAATATAATTATTTTTATTGATGATTGACAAAATAAAGATCTTCATATACTAATTTTTTTCCTAGTTTTTTGCTTTGTTTTGACATAGGCTCTTTTTGCTGACATCAAGTCACATTCAATGACTTTTTTTATGAAGTTGCTTTGAAAAACACACCCTGAGGTCAGGGGCTACACCATCCTTCAGCTTAGGTGTGGCTCATGAGACCTGAGGGGTATCTAGTCTGCCATTGCCTAGGACATGCACTTGGCTCATCCATTTGTGTGGGGTAGATCAGAGCGATAATGGAACCCTGACTGATAGCTTAACAATTGGTCGATCTCACCAGTGAACCAAGGTTCTATTGGCGATTAAATGATATATTGGTTCAAGAGATTTAATTTGTTCTTTTTTTGGTGTTGTAGAATTTCCTTGTTCGTGTTTTTATTTTTTTGCTTGAGGAGAAATGTCTTTGAAAGTTTAGAGAAGTTATGGACTTCATCCATTTTAAGACGGCCCAAGTGAACATGGGGATCCTCATCATGCTCAGGCAATCCATATAGGGCTCTAAGCCCGCCAAGGTTTGAACTTGGGTCTTTGGCATGGCAACGCTCCATCCACTCGACCACAGAGATGTGGACTTGTTTGGGCTGTTATTTACTAAAACACATTTTATAGATTTTATTCTTATCTCCTATTTTTTTTTTAATCTATGAGACTTGATTATTGAAACTGTAAAACCTGCATCGACTTTGTTATAGATCTTGGTCCATATTGAAATCTATTTCAAAGTTCCATTTGGAAGGAATATTTCTGCATTTGAAAACTTCCGTGGGATGGCAGGTTATTTATGGATTTAATTCTATTAATGTTATTCTTTTTGTGTTGGAATCTGGATTATTTCTTCAGGTGTGGAAGCGGGGAAGAAGGCAGCTGGAGAAGTATTGGCTCTTCAAAAGAGGGTCCTTTCTGTTCTGAATGAGGCTAGGTGGGTGATTTCTGAGTGTGTTTTGTTTTGTTTAATTTCTGCACGTTGGCACTGTATTCAAACCTTGTTCTGGTGGTTTGCCATATTTAGTTTGTCCCTATATTGCTGGTGGATAATTCCTGATTGGGTTTTGTTTTGTCTATTTCTCTTCATATTTGCACCTTATTCAAACCTTGTTTTGGCGGTTTACCATATTTGGTTTGTCCCTGCTTTCAGCTGCAAAGAACCCATTGAGCCTTTGACATTGGCCCAGATAGCGGAACGATGCCATGCTGTAGAACAGGCATGCAACTCTATGTTCTTAGCAGTTTGTGTTAAAATTTTTGTTATTTTTCGCCTATTAGTTAAGTTTACAGCTAAACAGATTTCCATCGTCATAAAATATCTGATTCACATTCTGCCTTTAACTTTTAATCTCTATGCAGATCGAGATGATATATAAAATTGTCTCACATATTGCGGCAAATGACCGGGCACTGATTGCTGAAGGTAGCTGTGGGTCCCCTTCCAGCATCAAGGTTTTTAGTGAAGAGTGCAATGTTGAAGACTTGTACACGGAGATTTAATTTTTTGGGAATGAACTACATTCTTTTGCAGAAAAGAGCTGAAGATTTCTAATGTTGTAAATGTTTCATTTTTGGGACAGTTTGTCTGTTGTCACTGGTTGGATGTGTTTGCTAGTGATTGTAAGTTTAAGCAATCGCAAAGCAAAAGTAATTCACTGGTTGGGGACTTAAGTCATATCTATGTTGCCACTTATGTAATTGGATAAGAAGCAACGACAATAATATAATGCAATGTGAAATCAGTTGGTTGAACTAGACCTTTACTTGTATTTGACATGCATATATTTAGTGACCTTATTTGCATATACTACATGGATAAAGTTGAATACATTACTGAGTTTATGCTTATTTCAATTCTGAAGGGTTTACAATGTATTTTTCTAAATACACAAGAAAGCTTGCAAGCATAATTAGTAACGGGCTTAACCAACTCATGTAAAATTTATGCTTTTATTATAATGAAGTCAATTGATACAATGGGGTTGATCCCCTTTTATGTCATTCACTAGGTAGTTGTGTTACCATTTCCTTATTTAAATGTTATCTATTATTTTATTAGTTACTTATATGAAAGTGATTTTATTACACATCAAGTATGCCTTATACTCTAACCTCTTCAGATGCTTCTCTTGCTTGAACCAAGTGGGGCTCCATCAAGTTGCCTTGTAAACCCTTATAAAGGTGTGTAGCCCCTAAGTCGATTTCCTAAGTTCCCGGATTCCATCTCTCCCTGAACTCTTGAATTACGAATCTTCGAAATTAAATCACTGGACAACAATCCACATGCATGCCTCATAACTCCCAAACAACATGGAAACAATCCATTTTGAGCATCACCTACACTATGTTTACTCTGATTGAAAAATCTCTTCAAGGATATATCTTTAATTCTGTGACAATATTCTTGTGTGCTTCAATTCTACTTGCTTGTATGTTTCTATTCTATATGCCTGTGTATAAAATTTCTATGTATGACGACCTATGTTCGTCTCATAAAATCACACAGAAATCATAGTGAAAATTCCTTTCTGCTCGTCTCTTCAAATAATAGATTTTCTATATATGGAATTGAGGATTTTATTCGTTTCAAAAAATATATAAAGGATTTTAAGTTCTTCCCCCTCTTCTTCGAAGAATAATTCACCATGTGATTATAAATATGTGCACTTTGTATAAAATGGTGTATATCTACCCTCTCTGATTCTTTGAAAATAAATAAAAATTGTCTGGCCTTTCTTACAAACCAGCAATTTAGAATAGTCAAACATTATCAAATGATAACAATTTACCTTGTACCTTTGGAATTTGTATTTGTGTATGTGACAACTCTTTCCCTTTGTTGAATAAAGGTTTCATTTAATAAAATCAACTCTTCTCATCTCTTATATATTCAGTGTGCGCAGATTGAGTTTCTCTTGAGAATCACACAAACTTTTATATTTCTTTCCTCTAATTCATTTTTTTTTAACATTATCTACTTCAATGATCACTTTGGCATCTTTTCTACTCTGCTACCATGCTATTTTTTTAAATATACAATAAATTTTGCAAACATGATTAAAAATGGAGTTAACGGACTCCTATAAATACATGCTTTTATTATAATGAAGTTAATTGGTACATTGGAGTTGATTTCATTTTATGTATTGGCTAGGTAGTTGTGCTACTGTTGTAATGTAACTTATTTAAATATTATGTAACTATTAGTTGTGCTACTGTTATAATGTAATTTATTTAAATATTATGTAACTATTAGCTGTGCTTATGTTATAATGTAATTTATTTAAATATTATGTAACTATTATTTTATTAGTCACTTGTATGATTTTTTTTTTTTTTTTCCAGATTACAAGGGAGTATTTCTCCACATTTCGAGGATGGTAGTCTGGGTAAACTCTAGAATCTTCAAGGCACAAGGCCAGTCAATAACAAGGCTCAAACAAACTCATCTAAAATATATGCTTTTATTACAATGAAATCGATTGATACAAGGAGGTTGATTTCATTTTATGTATTGACTAGGTAGTTGTGTCACTTTTATAATGTAACTATTAGTTGTGCTACTGTTATAATGTAATTTATTTTAAATATTATGTAACTATTATTGTATTAGTCACTTGTATGAACGTGATTTTTTTTCCAGTTTACAAGGGAGTACTTCCTCTAATTTCGAAGATGGTAGCCAGGGTAAACCCTAGAATCTTTAAGGCACAAGACCGATCAACAACAAGTCTCGAAAGAATTGAACCCGGGTGGGGAGGATAACAAATTCCTCCCAACCAACCAAGCTAAACTCAATTGACAATATATGAATGTGACTTTATTACATCAAGTAAGCTTTATGGTCTAACATAGGTATAAAACAATTGAAAATATGCAATGATGTTATCTAGAAGTAAATGAAAGCAGACTGCAGTTTAACTGAAAAGGCTTTATGATTTCAGTTGGTGGGACTTGGGGATGAAATGCATATCTGCAAAATCTTTAAGAGCTCACTTAGGTACACTCCTTTGATATATGTGATATATTTCCTAATACAGTTTAAAAACATTTTAAGTTTGTTTTTGTCAAGGTGGTCCAGGCATGCTTGTGTGCTATATTCAAGCTATAAGACATTATCCTGGTTGTTTCATATGTTTCTCAAAGCATTTCGTTAATATCTATTTACCTCATTGTATGTTTAATCCACACCAAAGAGAAGAATGACACCTTTTCATGTTTGATATTTTGTGCTGTTTTTTGTATTCTGATATCCTTCTTGTCCATGTATATTTCTGCATGTTCATTTAATCTCTTGTTTTTTCTGATTTCACTTTGGCCATTGCCATGCACCAGAGAAGATGTAAATAAAAACTTTTTCAGAATGACTTTCTGTTATTCTTTTCCTGTCTTCAAGCTATGGATGGATAATCAAGTATTCTCTTTAATGCTGTCTCCCAACTTTCCGTGTAGCTCTTTAAGTATTGCTCTTTAATGCTTGCCATTTGTGGATAATAGAAATGGTGCTCTTCAACTTTCTCATGTGGAAGGCATTTTGTTGAACCCTGAAAGGGCAGTGTAACAAGGGTACATGTAACCAACCCTTGGGTACATGTTCCGAATGAGGACTTATTGTGTTCATTTATTCTAGTGTGGCCTGGCAAGATTGCTTGGTTATTCTTTATTTGTTAGCAACCAGATATATATTTCTTCATTCCAAGGCTTATATGTTAAGGTTTATCTTGCAGATAATTTGAAGTCCTCAATCTGTCTTGTTTTTCATTAATATCTTGCTTACTTCTATTGGCTAGAGCAGACATCATTTCTTGTTCAAGCTCTATGTGAATTAAAAAACATCATTTTTGTTTTACTTAGCTTTTGTTTTACTTAGCTCCCTCTGATCAAAATTCCCTTTTCCTTGTCTCTTTTAATAGAGAATGAACCACTTTTGCAAGGAGTGTTGTTGGAATTAACTGCTTGAAATTAGTTAACCTCTGTTAATGACAAGCATGAGATGAATTGCATGTGAAAGTCAAATAGACAAATGCTGCTTTTAATAGAGAATGAACCACTTTTGCAAGGATGTTGTCAAAAGTTACTGCTTTAAATGAGTTAACCTCTACTAATGACAAATATGAAATGAATTGCATGTGGAAGCCAATTATATGAGATAATTCATATACATTACCATAATATACATGTTCCCAAGTTTCAACTGGATTTCTTATCTATTCGTGATTCAAAACAATTATGTTAATTCATTGTTGGCATGGTCCATTCGCTAGAAAAGCCCTTATTCACATGGCACTAGACATAGATATAACGCCATCTCTAAACTAGACCATAATTGTTGTGATCCGGGACATGTTTGCACATGACCTAGAGTGATTGTACTAACAATGCTAAGGAAAAGGATACGATAAATGCTTTCATGGAGGTTA
>ML810566.1:51621-61727 GCA_009831015.1 Picea engelmannii | reverse complement strand
AGATGGAGATCTTTTGGCCATTGCCTTGAATCCAAGTAATCTGACTTTGCAAGAGAGGGAGAGAGGCTTTGAGGAGTCTCCAAATTAGGGAGCCACTCTGGACGTGAATGGGGACGTCCAAGCATTGAATTCTGTCACCCCCTAAATATTTATGGAGAAGAACTCTTTTCCACCATTCCATTTTTCCAGATACTAATCTCCAGAGGATCTTGGAACCAATGGCCATATTACAAAGAGATGGATCTCTGATAACTAGTTTACCCTGAGCTTTGGGTGCTTTGAAAATGTTCTAATTGACCAAGGGAAGTATTTTGTTGTCAGTCTTTCCTCCTTCCCAAAGAAAGCGTCACAATTCTTGAGCAACAAAGAGTTTGATATAGGCAAGGGAAAGAAGGGAAGATAATTGGAAGATGGGTAAGGTTGAGAGGACATATTTTATAAGGATCACTCTACCAGTTGGATTGAGCTAGATGGAACCTAACTAAGTGAATTTGGTTTTAATTTTATCCAGAATTTGTGTCCAAGCTGATCTAGGGAGATATTGAGGCAGATGGGGATGCCCATATATTTGAAGGTCTACCATTTCTCTATTAAAGGAAATTGAAAGATTTTGGCTAAAGAAGAGGATACCCTGGAGGAGGTGTTCCAAGCATAGATTTGACTTTTAAGGTTATTAATCGTCCCTCTTGAGGCTTGCATAAAGTCATCCATAACTTCTTTGAACCTATTTGCAATGATTGTGGAGGCTCCTCCTATTAAGAGGTTGTCATCAACGAAATGCGAGTGGTTTATCCTTTTGGCACCTTGGGTTATCTTTATCCTTGGAATTGATTTTAGAATCCTTTTCCAACTGTTTTCCAAGAGCTTCCGCCACTGAAATATAGAGAAGAGGGGGGCGGGGGAAGCCATGCCTCAACCCATGGGAGATTTTGAAAAATTGAGTGGGTCTACCATTAACTAAGGGTGCCATATAGGGGTTGTCGATGCAGGATGAAATCTAGGAACAAGTTTCAGCCCCAAAACCAAATCTGGTTAGGACCACTAGAAGGAAACAATGCCTTACTATGTCAAAGTCATTTTCCATATCTATTTTGATGATCATGGATTTGTCTCCACACTCCCTTCTCGAATGAATTCTTCCCTGGACCAGTATAATATTGTCTATCATCTATATTTTTTTAGCAAATCCTCCTCACTAATACATATGGATAATTTTCTGATGCCATTCCAACACCCATACGATGGACTCTCGTCTAGATTTCGACAAATCCAATTCCAACTATTAGTTGAACCCCTTTCGTCCCACTCTCGATGACACTAATATTATTTCAGACATACGACGTAACAAACTACCATGTGGTAGTTGTGGAGATATTTTATGAAACACATGTTCATCGCACACAATCGTCGCAATTACAACCAACACAACACTATCGGTAATGCGACACACTCGTCTTCCACGTGGCATTTTTCAAGAATCCATCATCAACCAATTCGTCATCGTTTTAACGACAACGATGGTCATTATTGCGACATAGGTGTGCTTAAGTACCTTCAGAAAGCCGATGCAGACGCCATGGAAATTGTGACTTTATGGCCGGTGGCCTACGTCGATGTGGCGATGCTCTAGAGGGTGCAGTCCATTGATGATACTACGATATGGTGTGATAGATTCATCAGGTGTGGGATGCCTTGGTCGACATTTTCCGTCGGAGTGGTGACACATGAGAGCTCCAAGTCCTATAAGAAATGGTATGAACGAGTTTAAATCATTTGTTGGAATATCGTCGTGCCTTCGATGAAGAACTGGGTGTCAAATGTCTGATGTCGGTATAATAAATTCAAAAACAAATTCAAATTGCATTGGACATAGGAAACAGATAGATGTGTTAGATTAAGAAGTCGAAGAGGTTGAGTTAGATGTAGATGACAATGTTATCGATATATGATGATGTATACGATTAAGATTGGGGTTTCTATTGTAGCATAAAACCCTAATCCAAACTTGTTAGAGCCTCCACATCTAAAAATGCATAGTCACACTTAAGAAATACATTTTTTATTTATTTTAAACTGTAATTTACGCCCTTGTGTAGAAATGCACACCAGGCTTCACTAAAATGCACACCCAAGTCTTAACACACCTACAATTTGAGTGATTCAAGTTTCTGAGGGTGTCTTCGATAATTTTACACCTATCTACATATTTATATTTTCATTTGCAAACATAAAAGTGGATGTTGTATAAGAGGGAAAATTCTACATTGTAAAGTGAGAAACCCAAAAAATAGAAAGTGACTAATGGAAATGCATGCCCATGCTTCTATATAGCTCCAAATTTAGTTATCTAAGTTTCGGGGTGAAGTTAATAACGTTATATATATATATATATATATATATATATATATCATACAAAGTGCATTTTAAAATGACTAAGGACGTCTACCTTGAACAAATATTCCAGGCTTTTTGCAAAATGGAGGGTAAAACCGTCTTATTGTAAAATGCATGCCTAAGACTCATATGCCCTCCAAATTAAGTGGTTCAAACTATGGAGTTTGAATTTTATCATTTTACTTCTATTCATACTTTATTTGTGCATTTTGAAACAAAAAACCCTTTGTTGTGCATAAATGCTAAAATTTGCCTTGTAAATGCAAAAAAAATGCATAAAATGCATGAAAACATGGCATGCTAAGAAACACACACCCTAGGAAGAAAAATCCATGTATGGTGTTTTTAATTTACAAGTTACAGGACCATGGATTTGTTGTAAAACCTAAAGAATGCATACTAGGGTGATTTGTGCCCACAATTTAGTAAAGAGTTGAAATACACATGGATATTTGGTAACTGTGCACACACACACTAACTAAAATGGAAACATGAGTACTAACTACTTGTGTGCACGAGTTCAATGAGGCAGGAGTTTGTACAACCACATCACATATATGCTAGTTGTTAGTTTCATTTCCATTGCGAATACCTGCATAAATCATCACAAAATAAAGGTTTATATGATTGAATAATGATTAAATAAATAAACCTTGTAAATCTAGAGACCAAATACAATAGAAAGTGCCCGAATGGAAAAACTCACCCATGCTTCTATGTAGCTCCAAATTTAGTGATATAAGTTTTGGGGTGAAGTTCATAACATTCTAAATCTATCTATATCATCTTGAGTTCATTTTAAAATAAAAAAGGACTTCTACCGAGAATAAAAATTGAAGACTTTTTGTAAAATGGAGGGTAAAATTGTGTTACTATAAAATGCACGCCTATGACTCATATGACCTCCAAATTGAGTGATTAAATTTGTGGAGTTTGTATTTTATCATTTTACATCTATTCATACCTTCACTTGTGCATTTTCAAACCAATCATTCTCTACTTTGCATAAAGGTTAAAAACTCCCTTGCAAATACAAAAAAAAATGCACGGAGGGAAAAATGCTTAAAAATTGCATGAAACGAGGGCATGATGAAAAATTCAAGCCTAGGTTTTAACACACCCAAAATTTGAGTGATTCAAGTTTCCGAGGGTGTCTTAGATCATTTTACACTTTCCTACATATTTATTTTTGTGTTTGCGAACATACGAGTGGTTGCTATGTAAAAGAGGCAAAATCTACCACGTAAACTAAGAGACCAAAACAGTAGAAAGTGCCCTAATAGAAATGCATACCCATGTTCTATATAGCTCCAAATTTATTTATCTAAGTTTGTGGGGTGAAGTTAATAACATTTTGAATCTATCTATATCATCCAGAGTGCATTTTCAAATGAAAAAGGACTTCTAGCTGGAACCCAAATTCTAGACCTTTTGTAAAATGGAGGGTAAAACTAGATTACTATAAAATGCACACATAGGACTCATATGAGCTCCAAATTGAGTGATAAAAGTTGTGGAGTTTGTATTTTATCATTTTACATCTATTCATACCTTTAGTTATGCATTTTCAAACCAAAAACCCTCTACTATGCATTAAGGTTAAAAACTCCTTTGTAAATGCAAAAAAAGGCATAAAGGGAAAAATGCTTAAAAATGCATGAAACTAGGGAATGATGAAAATGCACGCCCATGTATGTACACACGTAAAATTTGAGTGATTTAAGTTTCTGAGGGTGTCTTATATAATTTTACACTTGTCTACATATTTAGAATTTCATTTGCAAACATAAAAGTGGATGCTGTGTAAAAGAGACAAAGTCTACCTTGTAAATTGAGAGACCAAAACAATAGAAAGTGACCCACTGGAAATGCATGATCATGCTTCTATATAGCTCCAAATTTAGTGATCTAAGATTTGAGATCAATTTAATAACATTCCAAATCTATATATTTCATTTGGAGTGCATTTTAAAAATACTAAGGACTTCTACCTTGAACCAAGATTCAAGACCTTTGGATTTTTCAAATTGTGGAGTTTGGATTTTATCATTTTACATCTATTCATACTTTAGTTGTGCATTTTGAAACTTAAAAGTCTCTAGTGTGTGTAAAGGATAAAAAATGCCTTGTAAATGAAAACAAAATGTATGAAAACAGGGTATGATGAAAAATGTACGCCTTATGAAGAAAAATCAATGTATGGTGTTGGTAATTTACAATTTACAAGTTACAAGACTATGGATTTGTTGTAAACCCTAAAGACTATATACTAGGGCGATTTGTGCCAAGAATTTAGTAAAGGGTTGAAATATACATGAATCTTTGGAAATTGTGCACACACAATAACTATAGTGGCAAAATGAGTACTAACTACATGTATCCATGAACTCGATGAGGCATGAGCTTGTACAATGACATCACATAGGTTAGTTGTTAGTTGCATTTTCATTGCAAAGGCCTGTAGAAATCATCATAGAATGCAAGGTTATATGACTAAATAATAATTAAATAAATAAATAGACATATAGACATGTATGTGACTCTAGAAATACTAAAATGGAATACTTGAATGAACATAATACTTGTTTTGATTTTAAACTATAATTTTTTCATTTATGTAGAAATGCATGTTGGGCTTTACAAAATGAACGCACATGTATTTACACACCTGCAATTTGAGTGATTCAAGTTTCTGAGGGTGTTTTCGATAATTTTACACATGTCTACATATTTTTATTTTCATTTGCAAGCATAAAAGTGGCTACTATGAAAAGAGGCAAAGTCTACCTTGTAAATTGAGAGACCAAAATAGTAGAAAGTGACCTAATGGAAATGCACACCCATGCTTCTATATAGCTCCAAATTTAGTGATCTAAGATTTTGGGGTGAAGTTGATAACACACCAAATCTATATATTTCATCCGAAGTGCATTTTAAAAAGACTAACAACTTCTACCTTGAACCAAGATTCAATACCTTTTGTAAAATGGAGGGTAAAACGACCTTACTGTAAAATGAATGCCTAAGACTCATATGACCTCCAAATTGAGTGGTTCAAACTATGGAGTTTATATTTTATGATTTTATATCTATTCATACTTTAGATGTGAATTTTGAAACCTAAAACCCTCTAGTGTGCATAAAGGCTAAAAGTTGCCTTGTAAATGCATAAAAATGCATGAAAATAGAGCACGATGAAAAATGCACGCCCTAGGAAGAAAAATACATGTATGGTGTTGGTAATTTACAAGTTATAGGACCACAGATTTGTTGTAATCCCTAAAATATGTATACTAGGGTGATTTGTGCCTAGAATTTAGTAAAGGGTTGAAATATACATGAATCTTTGACAATTGTGCACACACGCTAACTAAAGTGGAAAAATGAGTACTAATTACTTGTGTCCATGAGCTCGATGATGCATGAGCTTGTACAACCACATCACACATAGGCTAGTTGTTAGTTTCATTTCCATTGCAAAGGCTTGCATAAATCATCAGATAATACAAGGTTATATGAATAAATAATAATTAAATAAATAAACAAACATATCAACATGTACGAGACTCTAGAAAAACTAAAATAGAATACTTGAATGAGAGAAATACTTGTTTTTCTTTTAAACTGTAATTTTTTTATTTGTGTAGAAACGAACGTTGGGATTCACAAAAATGCATGCCCAGGTCTTTACACACCTGCAATTTGAGTGATTCAAGTTTCTGAGGGTATCTTAGATAATTTTACACTTGTATACATATTTAGTTTTTCATTTACAAACATAAAAATGGTTGCTGTGTAAAAGAGGCAAATTATGCCTTGTAAATTGAGAGACCAAAACAATAGAAAGTGACCTAATGGAAATGCATGTCCATGCTTCTATATAGTTCCAAATTTAGTGATCCAGGATTTGGGGTGAAGTAACTGGCAATGTTCTATGTATGGTGAAACATGGAATACTTGGATGAACTTCTCTTGGTTTTGAGAATAATTTATTCTCTACTGAACATGGCCAACCATGTGAAGATGGAATCACATTTGTGCCCCTCCGCCCACATCACTCTCAATTCCTCATACCTAATCGATCTACTGGAAATTAAATGAAAATGGAATAGTACGATTCATGCATAGAAAGTAGCAAAACAAAATTTAAAGGTAAATGAAAGAAAGTGTGTGTGTGTGTGTGTGTGCATATTTGTGGTTTCATACATAAAAAAAATATAACATTCATCCATAAGAAGGTAGCAAGAAATACTATATATGTGATAAACAACCTTTTTTAAAGATGACACTTGTACCCCATATCATTGTATATCTTCCATAAAAAATGTGCATCTTTCTTTGTTCTACTTCGTGGTTGAAGTTACGGTGTCAACATCCATTTTCATTCATCTTCATACAAACACCATTAATATGTGCATAATTTTTCTAAAGACATACCTCTGATAAAAAAGATCATCTATACCATATTTCCATCAAAGAAAACAAATGTTATGCTTTATTCCATAAACATCCTAATATGTCATTCTTTATTCCATAAAAATGTCATTATTTATTCCATAAAAATGTCATTATTTATTCCGTAAATTCTTTGTATGCCATTATAATGATGAACCATGAAGCCAAGAAGGAAAAGTGATGATGAAATACCCAATAACTAAATATTTGTTTTTAAAACCCAATCATTGTTTGCATTTCCTTTATAGAACATAGTATAGGCATGTATAGAACATAGTACAGAATAAAGTACAAACATGTATATAACGAAGTATAAAACATAGTACAAGCATATATAGAACAAAGTATAGAACAAAATACATTTGACAAAATTTCCTAACAAGGTATGAGCTTGTCTAGTTCCAGACATTTTTTCTTCAAGATTTAACCATTTTTCTGGAAGCTATATCAAGCTTCGTATATCTATCATATGATGGAATATTAGGATAAAAAGTTTTTATTTTCCATAATAAATGAAAATCATCTATTAACTTGTAGATAATAGTTTGACCTTTCAAAATATGTTTCCATTATACATGTTTCTCATAATATATATAATCACTTCTTTTTCTATTTTTTAGTTTTTATAAATCTGTTGATTGGCTCATCCATGTCTAGATCCTCTTCAGTTGTTGGGCCCTCTCTTGGTCTTATTTAAATATGCATTCTTTGATGCGTTGTACATCTAGTCAGGTACTCACCACGACGTGTAGGCCATTGCTGAGAGACCTTCACTACAATAACAAAAAGGGTTAAATTGATATGGTTAGTTATTATTCACAAAAGTAGTTCATTAATGAAAATATCATTACAATGTTCTTTACCAGGTTGATTAGTTGACACCACTAGTTTGGTTGCTATGTGTTCCTTCTCTCTCCAAGCATTCTCATCTACATTCTCTGCCATCGAAAAAAGAAAAGTTATAAGTACACCATCTGCAAGGAAATATTAATAATTGTATTAATCCATACTTCTGATTTTAGAGCCATAATACCATCATGACCAGGTTGCACACGACCATCATCGGGATGCACTCCACCATCATGGTTGGGATGTACACCACCATCATCAGACTGCACTCCACTGTCATGGGGATGATGTCCACTTCTGGCCTCATTATTGTTGTTCCTCTCTTGCTTAAAACATAAAGACACATTCATTTATGGGTGAAATCAATCATGAATATATTTTACAAGTAATCAACAATTAAATTCCATTGATTTTACTTACAATGTCGTTCGAAGGGGAATGTTGTGTTTTCCCCATGATTTTTCAACATTCAACAATGACTTGAAAGCCACACTTGAAACTGAGTTAGAGGTCTTTTTCCGTGGTAACAATTTTGAATTAAGCCCCTTACATTGCACAAGATATCAAATTTGAATTGTTGGATGCAATTAAATAAAAGTTGGATGATGATAGGAATGATATGGTTTAATTATTTAGTATTTATAATTTATGATTTTAGTTTCATGTAACCACCCTGACCACATTTGTGTTTCCTGTGTTTTTATAGTCTTGCCTTAGTTTCGTTTGACATGTTCGGGAGCCTAGAAAAAGTTTCCAATAGGTTGTATATCACAATTTTTATATAGAACTAATGAAAATTCAGCATATTAAATTTAAAATATGATATACCTTCCTCGTCCAGGTGGCGTCTTTCCTTCTTTTCTCATTGTCTTCTCCTTTGCATTATCCAATAGATTCTTCCAATCAATCTCGAGAATCATCAGAGGATGCTCATACCTAGTGTTTGTTTGAAAATGAACCCTATATTGGTCCCTCACATATTTCAAATATTTATTAGCCAATGAGGTGACTCCAATTTTATTGAAAGAATCACCAAACAGGCCGAACACGTGGTCAATAAGATCATTTTTCAAGCTAATATTCTGAGCATTCCACCATGTGCACATGGTGGGCCCAAAAATATCTAAGGCCTTGTCATTCATATGTTTAAAAAAGGTGTTGTTTCCTGCAGAACAATATAATCATTAATTTAAAATAATCATAGAGAAATAAGTTTCAATTAGATAATAAGAAATAATTAAGACATCAATAAATACCTAGGAGTTTTTGTATCTTGATCGGAACGGTGTTCTTGTCCACCAAAAAGGTAACTGGTAGTGTTCCCTTGTTGGTAACATGCGACGATACATGAAATCAAATTGTAGAATCGCTAATTGCCTCATCTCCACCACCAAGTGCTTAGTCTTGCGTGCACTGCGTTGAGGGTGTGTCATGGGCCCTAGAAGGTTCAATTATCTCAATCACGGGGCTGTCAGCCATAGGCAGAGAGACAAAGAGCCTCACGAGTATGTGGCTTGTGGTAGGACATTGTGGTGTTTGAGCATTTCTACTACCAACACCATCCTCAGGAGCAAGCCGCTGAAGTTTTCCAAACAAATCCTATAAAAATAAAACATATTTTATTCATATCATATAAAAATAGAAAAGAAAAATTCATAAATGGACACATGTGATAAATAAACTTTTTAAAATATGGCGCTTACTGTAGATCGTTTCATTTCCTCCATCAAAACTTTGCATCTTTGTGCATTCTCCTTCGTTGGTTCACACGTACAAAATTCACTAAGTTCAATGTTTATTTTTCTTATAGTCCTTTTAATTGTCTCAATCAGGTCCAATTCCAACATATCGATACCGTTGTCCACATTATCAAGTACATCAGGTGTCAACAACTACATATATTAACAAAAATACAAGTTAATTCAATTATAAAAACAACAATAAATTTACTTTAAATGGATATGGATATCATTAGTCATTTACCTGCTCCGAGGCTAGTGCCTTCCCACGATCACCTTGCCACAATATAAGGAACATGGCATATTAAAATGTTACCTTATAATATGGGAAGCATGAGATATTAAAATGAATGTTAAAGATAAATAATAATAATAATTAATTAGAGGTTGGTTGAAGTTATGGTGTCAACATCCATCTCATGCAATGGATCAACATCCATTTTCATTCATCTTCCTATAAACACCATTCATATGTGCATAATTTTTCTAAAGACATAAATTTGTTGTAAATGCAAAAGAAAAACATAAAGGAAAAAATGCTTAAAAATGCATGAAACCGGGGCATGATGAAACATGCACACCTATGTATTAACACACCTGCAATTTGAGTGATTCAAGTTTTTGAGAGAATCTTATATTATTTTACACCTGTCTAGATATTTAGTGTTA
>ML810566.1:26579-41402 GCA_009831015.1 Picea engelmannii | reverse complement strand
AAAATATGTCTAGTTAACATGTACTATGCAATGGTAGAAGGATTGTTCATAGATGGACAAAACAAACATAAAATCGAGAAATGTTACATAGACAATAGTACATCCATAACGACTGTAGAAATGAGAAAGTGCAACTTAATTGGATGGTTCTAGTGAATGTTGAATGATGGAAGGATACTTTCCTGGGGCCTATGATGACATTCTTACCAATGAAGTTACCAAAAATTCTTTGGGATCTATAATTTCTTTGACTGGGTTGCAACAACTGTTACAACATGTGTTGCAACAAATGTTTCAGCACAATGTTGCAACAACTAATACAACATGTGTTGCAACAACATAAACATGTTATAGCAATAATAACATGTTGCAAGATCTCCATTGTTCACAATTAGGCATTGGATATTATTCATTGTTTAGAGGAAATCAACCATCAAGTAATAGTTGGGAAGAAGGAGGAGGCTCAACAAAGGTATCTCCATTGGGAAATGAAAATGATAATCCTGACCAAAGTATTGGTTGTGTGGGTAATTTATAACAAACAATTTTAGAAATGAGGTTAGTAGCACTACAGACAAAAAACTAGCACATGAACTTGACACATAGTCAAAAAGGTACTAGTCCAAGGGAAGCAAACACTTCATATGTCTTATTTAAAGGAATATAATGTTTTCACTCAAAATCATTATTGTATATGTTAATGCAACACTATAAACATAAACATGTTTACTATGATAGGTGTTGGAAGTAGGCCGAATCAGAAAGAAAGACTATTTTGGGAAGAAATGCATGCAAGAGGAAAGAGACAATTGGAAGGAAAAGCATCACACGCGCATGCATAGAGGACCTAACGACGCTAGGGTTAGGGTTTTTGTAATACATTGTAATGGGTGGTGAGCCAAAAATATAAATAAGTAGTACTTAGGAGAGATAGGGGGAGAGGGGACAAAGAGGAAGAGTATTATAAGAACTGTACAAACCATTATGCTGGTGAGATAAGGAGGGAATGAACGACTCGGTCTCGAGGGTTAGATCGCAGGCTTAGGATCATGGTGCGGTCTAGTCAGCCTCACAAGGATCAAGGAGCCTACGGAGGAGAGTGAAATCCACGAATGTGAACACATGTGACATGATATCCTTCTAAACCAGAATACAAGCCTGAGATCTAGATCTTTGTGGACGTAGCCTAGGAGGGAGTGAACCAAAATAACACTGTGTTGTGGGATTAAATGAATGTGTCTTTGTGTCTAATTAGTTGATGAATGTTGAATGAATGAAGTGATTAAGTAGATCTAGTATTTTACATGCATGCGCAGAATAAATGTTATAACATGATGTTAAATGGATTAAATAAAGGTTGCGATGTACAAGAACAAATCTTGCTCAGTCTCAGGTTGCAAACACCTGAGTATTGCAGCCACCCATAAAGCTATCTCGGGTGAGACTGCGCAGTACACTCTTTGTACTGCGTTGCCTTCTAGGTGACCAGAGGGGACGATAGTCTTTAAGGGATTTTGTTGGTTATGAACCGAGGTCAATATGTGATGGTAAATGGATAAAAGGGAAGGGAAAAACCAACAAATGGTTCTGTTGCCGACTAATTAGCAGGTAATGGGATTGAGTACATGATATATGTGGAAGACGTGTCAAAATAATACCGGATCGGATGATAAGAAGGTGAGAGAATGCAAAGATAAAAGGGATATTGAGACCGTGGAATCCCACAAAGGCAGATATCGAAAGATGGATGAAGACAAAGGAGATAGAGTTTACACAGAAAGATAACAAAAACTCGAAGTTAACACCGCACAAGTATCTAGACAAGTACGTATTCACCGTCTTGCATGAAGTATTTTTTTGTGATTTCCCACACATATTGCAAGGGTGGATCAAAATATTGAAAGACAACCATTCAGTGAATCCGATGAGACAGCTGGAGTGGAATCCCAAAGAAATTGTGCAGCTACAACGCGTTGATAATAAATTTACGCGCACAGTATATTTTTGGTTAGACAACATTATTGCCGGATTTATCATAGAGTTTGCAGTAGATACAACAAAGTCATACAACATAGTTGAACAAGAATTCTTGAAGGGACCTCGAGGAAGGTATATCAGATAATTATATAATTCCATTAAGATGTTACTATATAGCAAGGGTGTAATGACAATGGAGTCAGAGAACTAAACTTCCCTGCATGCATGGGGGAAGGGGGGAAGCACTGACAGGAAAAGGAGAAATTGAAGGAGAAGGGGATAAAGGAAAGAAGGAGGAGGCCTTGTACCCAATTATGATGGATGACAACCAGATCAAGAAGATCACGATGATAGTTGGAAGGACGCGTAGTGGAGTACCCTACCAATACAAAGTGAACACCAAGAAGAGAGTCATAGCCACAAGGGAAGGTTTGGAAAGTGATGAAGAGAAGGTATAGGACCTCCAGGCTATGGAGCAGATTGAGGAAATCCCGCGCGCGACATGTGAGAGGAAGAAGAGAGGTCCAAGAGAGGGAATAGAAGGCATAAATCCTATCCATATTAATGTCAATGTGGAACCCATAAACCCATGTGCGACTAACACACCAAGAAGAACACCACCATTTATACAAACGAATTTCGGGAGAAGGAAGACAAAAGAAAGTACATCTACACAAGGAACAACAACCGAGGGAGCCATTTCAGGGAGCATTATTCAAGTATCTACACCACGTGGAGGTATTAGTTCAACATTCAGGATGGTAGGACATGATCCCACCATCAGGTTACCAAAATTTAAAGGAGAAGGGTCGGAGGACTCAGATACACACCTGTTTATTTGTGAAATCATTTGGGAAGCAAAACAGATCACAGACGAGGACACCAAACTAACACAGTTAGCTATCACATTAAGGGATCATGCACTGGATTGGTATATGAGTCTAGCTGCAAACAATCCGCCAGGGACAACCAAAACGATTGGAGATATCAAGAAGCTGCTGATAAATGAGTTCCAAAAGCCTAGTTTAGAGGATCAATACATGAACGAAATGATAGAGATTAGATAGAAACCAAGAGAATCTGTATGGGATATTGACCAAAGATTCAAGTGACTGCAAGGAAAGATGAAATATTTCATGAAAGATATGAATCATAGGCATATGTTCATCAACTCACTATTACCACACTTGAAATATCCACTGTGACAACACAAGTTTCAGACGCAGGCATAGGCTCTGCAGGAAACCCTGCAACTGGAAGAAAACCAATATCAAAACACAAATCCAGCCATCGAGGAATTGAAGGAGGATCTGAAGAACTTAACGTTCTAGCTAAACCAGAACAAAAGTAAGGACAAACGAGAATTCGTTTGGTGTACCACATGTAGGACAAAAGGACACCATAAAAATGAATGCCCAACATTCGCACAATACATGGAAACATGCATGCCAAATCCATTACCAACATGAGGACTATGGTGAGAGATATGTAAGAAATAGGGCCATGATCCATATCACTGCCCAATGATGCATAAGTACCAGACAGTCCCAAAGATCTTGTATTGCAACTTTTGCAAGTTAGTAGGCCATGATGAAAAAGACTGTAGAACCATGGAGTTGATGAGAGAGACGACATCAGATGCATACAGGGTGCAGGTAGAAATGATGATCGGGCAAGCCACACCTCAGTTTAGCCAAGTACCAACTCCATAAAACACTACACAACAACAGTATAATGCTACAAAACAACCATATAACACAACGCAGCCACACTACAACACTACACAATATAACTAGACACCTCAATATAATGCACCGTGAGGGGATCGAGCTGGTTACATAGGCGAAGGAAGAACACGAGGAGGATTTGGAAGATGTAGAGGACCAGTGGTATGTCAAAATTTCCAACAACCAGGACACTATGCAACAAAATGTCCACTTCCACCAACGACCTGTATGTATTGTCGCGCATCAGATTATGACACGGAAGAATGTCCTACGCTATTAGGGAAGATCCAGGAAAAGAGGAATCAGAACAATCAAAATGTTTAGTGGATTTCAGCATAAGTAAGGGATGAAGGAAGAAACATCAACATAGTTACATGCAAAGGAGCTAAAATAGGAAACGACGCAAAGAGATAAGATCCAGTACAATACCAATGGGTGAAGAAGAATGTCGAACCAAGGAAGCAGTTTGATGCACATAACAAGAAGGAGATATTTAAGCAATACATACAAGAATTTTTGAAGCCATACATTATGTCAACCTCAACCGCGCAACATAATAAGGAAGCACCCAAGTACGAGATGCATCCATCGTTGGATCACACCAAAGAAATGCAGCATGCGGGACAAGTAAGTACGCTCAATGGATTTTTGCAATCATGTGTAAAATTACTAAATGATCCATCCTCTATCAAAATATTACAAAATATGCTAGAAAGATGTAGCGTAGAGACAGAAGGAAAGCTAGAACAAAAAATAGTCAATCACCTACATACAAGGAGGAGAACAAGTAGGGAGTTCAGGCTGAATGCCAACATTGGATATTTCAACATGGGAGATATCATATTGGACTTAGGATCCGAAGTCAATGTATTACCCAAGAAGACATGGCAATGTATGGGAGAAACCACATTAGGATATTCACTTGTTCAGCTGAAACTAGAAAATCAACACAAAGTTCTACCAATTGGGAGACTAAAAGGACTGACAATAGACCTGGATGGACTACGGACTAAAGCTGACTTCAAAGTAATATAGATAATGGACGATATAACACCTTATCCAACATTGGTCGGCTTGGATTGGGCGTCTGATAACCAGGCCATAATCAACTTAAAGATGCGGAAAATGACCTTCGAGTCAGGGGAATACAAGGTCATTGCGCCATTAGACCGATCAGAATGGGAAAGGTTCGTAGATCCTACTTGCTTGGACCTAGAGGAAATTATCTAGTTGTACAAAAAAACTGCGCAAGATTAGGATTACGTAAACCCAATTGCGGATGGGATACTCAGTTGGTGGAGCATCACCTCATGTGCGTGAGACTCAGATATAGGTTTAGAGAATTGGCAACAAAGGCTACACGAATTTTCCACAAGAAGATGCGCAAGAATAGACCGTGTAGTAAGATGGGTAGGTACGGAGATAAGGGAATTGCCCAATTTCCATGGGGTGAATGATCTAGAAGCATTCTTGACACGCTATGAAGATGAAGTGTTAGAAAATCAAAGACTCTTAGCACTCAAGGTGACCCCTGCGAGATGGAGGGGCACGCATAAAGAAACAATCAAGGACTGGTACCAATGTAAGCAATTATTGTGCATTAGGTTTGGCGTAGAACAAAGAAGCAACCAGTGGCAGAAATATGATGGGCATGGGGCACCAGTAGGACAATTGGAAAAGTGCAAAGAGCTGTGGAAAATGACACCACCATAGGAATGGCCTCATCATTTTATCCACACATTAGAGGGCATCCCAACAAACTGGTATACAGATCAAGAACTGCGCAGAGGAACTACGAGGTGGACAATACTACAATAGAACTTTACAGTCACTTTCTCATTTGAGCATGAGAACCCCAACATATATTCAACACTTAAACAAATAAGAGGGGTGATATTCATTAAGGAACCAAAATTTTATCTCATAACATAAGAAGAACATCAAAACAAATAGACAGTGAAAGAACTATTGTCATGCTACCATGTGTAGGAAGAAGTACCAAAGGAAGATGACCCACGCAAAATTCAGATTGAGGAAGTTGAAGGAGAAAGAGAAGTGGAAGGTCCATCTCTAGAATCAAAAGTAATTGCTGCGCCGAACAAGGTGAAGAAAGTCAACATTGAAACAATTGAGAATCCCAAAATGGCCAACATTGGAGACTACTAGGATGAGAAAACAGTGGAAAGCATAATAGAGTTACTGGGTGAGTACAATGACTTGTTCCCAACAACGTTCATAGAAATGAAGGGCATAGCAGGAGAGCTAGGTGAAATGGAGATACCACTCAGAGTTGAGGCAAGACCGATCAGACAACGACCATATAGACTACATCCGATATATAAGCAAAAATTCAAAGCTGATATTGATAAGATGTTGGAGGTAGGAATCATAGAACTTATAGAAGAATCATAATGGATAAGCCTGATGGTATTTCAAAAGAAGAAAAAAAGTGAGGATAATAATATGCGTCGACTTGAGGAATTTGAATGATGCGTGCCTACATGATCCGTTCCCTACACCTTTCACAGACGAGGTGTTGGAGAACACAGAAGGACATGAAGCTTATTCATTCAAAATACCATTAGATCAAGATAACACCAGAAGATAGATACAAGACCACTTTTTCCACAAAATGAGGATCCTACCAGTACACAATCATTCCGTTTGGATTGAAGAAGGCACCAACAATATTTTCTAGAGTAGTCATAGCTGCATTAAAGAATTTATCCACTAGTTTCTAGAGGTATACCTGGACGATTGGACAATCTATAATCTGTTGAAAGATCATTTAGAGGTCTTTCGGTTGATGTTAGAAAGATGCAAACAATGCTAGATATTGTTAAACATCAAGAAGTGCATCTTTGAAACACCTTTTGGGATATTATTGGGCCATATAGTATGCAAGCAAGGTTTTCTAGTAGATCCTACCAAGATTGCACTAATTGTTAACCCGCCAATACCAAAAACAGTCCATCAACTGAGAGCGACATTGGGACACACATGATACTACAGGAAATTTATAAAAGGATACACGCAGATCACTGCGCCAATGCAAAAATTGCTAAGGAAAGACACAAAGTTCCAATGGAATGAGAATTGTCAACATGGTCTGGATATGATGAAAGAGAAGATGGTAACCACACCAATACTATTATTCCTAGACTGGGAGAAGACATTCTATGTACATGTAGATGTATCGGCCATAGCACTTGGATCTATTCTGGTGCAGCCAGGAGCAGGAGAATTGGATCATCCTATAGCATTTGCTAGCAAAAAACTGTCAGAATCAAAGCAAAATTACAACACTACCGAGAGGGAAGGCCTAGCTATGGTTTACACGCTTCAAAATTTCAGACATTACTTACTGGGAAAACACTTCAAGATGTAAATAGACCATTCAACGCTCAAATACTTAGCCAACAAGCTAGTGTTGGGGGGGAGAATTTGCAGATGGTTATTGTTGTTTCAAGAATTTGATTTTGAAGTAATATTCAAGTCAGGGAAGTTGAACGCAGGACCTGGTCATCTGTCAAGGATCACGAATGGGGAGGAACCTACAAATATAGAGGACAACTTTCCTAACGCGCAGTTATTTTATATCCAGAGAGCCGATGAATACTTCACAAACATCATCCAGTACTTGAGTACAGGGACTGCGCCACAAGACTATCAGTTTATTGTCCGGGCTGCATACTATCGGTTGATTGTCGGACACTTATACAAAATGGGCGTAGATATAATCTTGAGAAGATGTGTGATGGAACATGAAAGACCAAGGATTTTAGCAGAATCCCGTGAGGGAATAGCAGGAAGACATTATGTAGGAAAGGCTACCGCACAAAAGGTATTGCGCGTAGGACTATGGTGGCCGACTGTTCACAAAGACTAAAAGGATTACTGCTAGAAATGTGATGTATGTCAGAGGGTTGGTAAACTGAATAGAAGGGACGAGATGCCCCTGCGACCATAGGTAACTTTGCAAGTATTTGAAAAATGGGCCATTTATTTTGTGGGACCAATTAACCCACCAACAAAAAGGTCAGGATCGATGTACATTATCACCGTGACGGAATACATAACAAGATGGGAAGAAGCAACACCGGTAAAAGATTGCAGCACAGAGATAACAACACACATCCTGTTCGAACAAGTGATCACTAGATTTGGTTGCCCCAGGATTTTGATGAGTGACCAAGGCACTCACTTCATTAACAGTAGCATTACGACTATGAATAAGGAATCTGAAGTTCATCATCAAAAGAGTACACCATATCATCCTCAAGCAAATGGAACAGTTGAAGCCTTTAAAAAGAGCCTTGAAAATGCATTGACGAAGATTTGTAACGTTAATAGGGATGATTGGGACCTAAATATATCAGCAGTATCATGGGCATACAAGACCACATGCAAGAAATTAATAGGACAAACACTATTCATATTGGTATATGGACAAGAAGTAGTGGTGCCACTGGAATTTTTGGTACCCAGTATGCACGCAGTAGTGATTACGAACATGAAAGAATGAGGTGTAGTATAAGATAGGCTGAATCAATTGATGATAACGGAGGAAGATAGGATTCTAGTAGGGTTTCACCAAGAAGTCCAGAAAGCAAGGGAAAAAGCTTGGCATGACAGTCATATCAAGAGGAAAAATTTCAAGGAAGGATACTTATTTTTGATATATGATAGTGAATCCCTTCAGCATCCAGGAAAACTCAGGATGCATTGGTTAGGACCATACAAAGTAAAAAATGTTACAGACGGGGGAGTTGTACAGTCGAAGGATTTAGGAGGCACAAAACTCAGATGGATGATCAATGGGAGCCGACTGAAGCTGTATAGGGATAGTCGACCCCTTAGCACTTACAAAAAAAAATAAAAAATGTTGGGCCATGCCGTACATCAAAAGATAACAACAGAGGTATAGTGCGTTGAAAAGAGAATGAGCATGCACACTCAACAATGATAGCTCTATGGAGACAAGGCCAATGGTCACTACAAAGCGTAAATAACAGGAAAGACAGATACTGTAAAAATAACACCAACAAATAACGACTATCAAACTTAAATAACAAAACTGACGGACGAGACGCCGCATTAATCGCACCAACTGGTGATGGCAAGGGAAATCAATGGAAAGTATGCAAGAAGTAAAGGTTCAATTAAAATTCAATCGCGGTAACGTCTCCGACAAGCTTCACATGACTCCGATACAAAGAAAGCACATGGGAGAGGAAATGTTATTGTGAAATCAGGAAAGGTACAGAACGATAAAGCATATGAAGCAGATAATTAAGGTTGTAGATGTTGCAGAGGCCACTGATCTCGATGAACAAAATCCTTACCACCATGGCCCCACCCAAATAGTGAGAACCAAGCCAGACTTGCATACAACCTTGAAGCAACGCCAAAGAACCACCACAACCACAGTGAAGCGAACAACAACCACCTCACCCTGTAGAAGTCATCAACGTGGACAAAATGTCATCCCTTGGTATGACACCAGGAAGCCCCACACTCATCATGTAGGAAACCCAGCGGGCAACACCAGTGGGCATGGACGATGTGACAGAAGAGGGACAGGGCCAATAGGAAGAAGACACAGTCAACCAATTACACCCGGAAAACCCTGAAGAATCCTCGAGAACCAATGGGACGACCCCAAACTAGGAAGAAATGACTGTGTTGGAAAGGTCACAGAAAACCTCGCAAGAAAAATCAAAGGAGGGAACAATGGAAGATTTCACCGGTCGACCATTTGAGTATGCAGAAGAGAGAACAATGGAGGTTGGAACCTTGAGTTTTCCACCACAACAGAAGGGAAAGCAGGTGATACCAAGGTCACCACGCAAGAAATCCACCACAACCATTTTCTGTTGTGCATTTCGGAAGGGGTAAGTATAAAAACAAATATGTTAGGCCACATAGAGAAATTTAGGTACTCAGACCATGGCATGACAGACACAGAAAAGTTCCCAGAGTTCTCCAAGAAAGTCTACCTACAGACTGTGGGTATAGGACCCTTTGGCGAACCAATTAATCAACTAGGTCAGTGGGCAGTGGGACTGGCCAAAAAAAAGATTCTAGGCCTGTTGGATATCTCGCACTTTGGGAGGGGCCAGTATGCAAACAACTGCGTCAAGAAACTGATGGTAGTCACCCATGGCAGATACTTGTGGCTAGAACAACTCATCTCAATAGACGTGGAGCTTATTGCATACATAATAGGGATGCCATTATGGGGTGAGGATCCCACGCAGTTCCTTGAGGACAAAATGAAGGAGAAAGCACTGGCCGAGGAAATGAAGAAGAAATATGGTACCGAAAGGGAGTCACGCAGAATCATCATCAAGCATATTAGTGACGTCGTGATAAGAATGGACACAAAAATTATGGCATGAAAATTACTCAGGAAATGCTGCAAGGAGGAAGTCTCGGCCGGGGTTGTCACAACTACAACACAATGTACATAGGTCACCACACTCAGATGGGCCCCTTATTTGTTGAATTTGTTCCTAGATGACTGGAAGGACGTGTAGGATCTGGGGACATCATTTCACTATTCATGGCTACTCATCCTGATAACCTTGATCGAATGGAAGGAGCCAAAGTATTTATTCTTTTCCATTATACCCAATCCCTTCCACGGAGCGTGATACTTATTGTTGGGGTCCACTTCAGACCCCAATAAAAGAAAGGTGAATGCAACCATATTTTAAGGATATCTCAACGACCTACAGGAAAACATCGCCAACACTTGAAGGGTGACACCGGAAGAAATCGCATAGTATTAGGGCATAGCCAACTTCAAATCCACTAGACATGTGATGTGGATCCAAGAATGGAAAGATACCAAGAATCAATGGCAACAACTGTGCTATTGCATCAAGCAGGAGGACATAGAGATGGCCATTAAGGATTGGGATGATGACTGGAGGATTCCAGTCCTCAATTGCGAAATACCCATAAAAATACAGGAGAGGAGGTAAGACAAGAATAGACACATGCTGAAGAAATAACAGTGCCCAAGAAACCAAGGATGGGGTAGAACAAGGCACAACAGAAAAAAGGGGGGGCATCCAAGACAAGCACCCAGGCGGAGAAGAAGAAGAAAAAATAGGTGCCACAGGCACAGGGGAAACAAGATGAGACAACACAAGGAACTACATCAAGTGCTACTCTACATGAATAAGGCTAGACTAAGAGGCCAGTCATCCAGACAGGGGGTGCACGGAAGAAGGCAAAGGCACACAAAACACCCCCATAATACACAATCACCGAGGACAATGAAGATTTGTTGGCCCAAATGATCCAGGATCGCACAGTCGAGGATTTCGATAATATTTCGTGCCAAAGGGACATAATTGAGGAAGAGTTGGAATACATGCGACAACTCCTCAAGCAACTCAGAGAAGCGCAGGTGGTCGACAACAACATAGGAATGATCCCATCAACAACACAGATAGGAGGTGAAGCTGGATCAAGCGAGAAGGACATGATCCAGATGACAACACAATCAAGCTCGACATTTCACGTCACACCCAACATTTTGTGCATGGATGAAATCATGGGGAAGACACCCCTAAAGGACTTGGCTCAAATGCAATTGGTATTGACGTGGATACCAACCAAGGCCTTGTATAAACTGCAAGTCAACGTCGCAAAGGAGGTACAGTCTCATGCACACATCGACACAATGAAATTGCAGCAGGAAAAGGACAATCGGGACGAGCTGGAACTGATACTTGAGAAGGCTAAGATCGAGACCAAAGATGAGAAATACCGCACGGACATGATGGAGCAGAAATTGGCCATAGCCAATGAGAAAATCCAAAATAACACGCAAACGGTCGAACTCACAATGACAGAGAAGATTGATCATATTGTGCAGATAATCGATCAATACAAATAGGAGATCGAGCACCTCCGGGAGAAACTCATACCTACCACTCCAATAGAGGTGAAGGAGCAGAGGAATCCGGAGGCAACAATGTAGATAAAGGAGATAGAGCGACAAGTCCACGCGGTGGCCGACTTGTTCGAGAAAGCAACACATCTCTGGACGAAGCTGGAAGAGGATCAATAGGTCCAACAGTGGGACTAGGAAGAATAAAGGATAAGCGTAGCTATCCAAGACCTCAGGAAGTGGCATAAGACAATGCCAATCATAGAGCATGTCAAAGGAGAGCAGGATATGAAGAAATTATAGGCATAACTCATAGCTACGCAGATACATAAAAAGGAGTGTGAGGCTCTAATGAAACCTTTCTAGGAGCGGGCAATAGAGGCCATTGCACAGGCGGAAGAGGCAAAAACGAATATGGCACAAACTAGGGTAGAGTGCCCAGGGATGGTCAGCGACGAGATTACAATGAAGGTATTGGACACACTCAAGGAGAAGACCGCGCAGGCCCAAACACAAGAAACAAAGCTCACAAAGAAGTTTCAAGTAATCACAAGAGAGATTGATGAAGCACACCATGGTTAGGTGGCTCGAGATGAGCCACATGTCAGTTTTGGGGGCCTATTGGAAGCATGTTGAATAATAAAGAAAGGTTATTTTGGGAAGAAAGGAATCCAAGAGGAAAGAGACAACTGGAAGGAAAAACAACACGTGCGCATGCATGGAAGACCTAACGACGCTAGGGTTGGGCTTTTTGTAATACATTGTAATGGTTGGTGAGCCAAAAATATAAATAAGTAGTACTTAGGAGAGACACGGGGAGAGGGGACAGAGAGGAAGACTATTGTAAGAACTGTATGAATCATTAAGCTGATGAGTTAAGGAGGGAATGAATGACTCGGTCTCGAGGGTTAGATCACAGGCTGAGGAGCATGGTGCGATCTAGTCAACCTCACAAGTATCGAGGAGCCTGTGGAGGAGAGTGAGATCCAAGAATGTGAACACACATGGAGTGATATCCTTCTAAAACAGAATAAAATCCTGAGAGCCAGATCTTTATGGACGTATCCCAGCAGGGGGTGAACCACGGTAACATTATGTTGTGGGATTGAATGAATGTGTCTGATTAGTTGATGAATGTTGAATGAATGAAGTGATTAAGTAGATCTGTTATTTTACATGCATGCATAGAATAAATGTTATAACAGGATGTTAAATGGATTAAATAAAGGTTGTGACGTACAAGAATATCTCGCTCAGTCTCAGTTTGCAAACAACTAAGTATTTCAGCCACCCATAGAGCTATCTCGGGTGAGACTGCGCAATACACTCTGTGTACTGCATTTCCTTTTGGGTGACCAGAGGGGCCGATAGTCTTTAAGGGATTTTGTTGGGAAGCTTCTTGGTTATGAACAGGGGTCAATATGTAATGGTAAATGGATAAAAGGAAAGGGAAAAACCAACAATAGGTAAAACAATAAACTTCAGAATAGCCTGGATGCTTAATGCAATAGATAGTATTATTTTTGTTGGTAATTTTTTAATCCAACAATGGCCATTTTCACACTGTTAAATTGGCTTCTGGGACCTTCCTACAAAATTAAAAGATCTTATTTTCTAAGGTCAACATGGTGTATTATTCTCTATAGTTTCAACAATATAAAATTTTCATTTATTTACTAAAAAACAAAAATTGATTTCTACTTTTCAAGTTACTAAATCTAACTAGTCATTATATGTGAAAACAAAAAATATGTCTAGTTATCAGGTACTATGCAATGGTAGAAGGATTGTTCATAGATGGAAAAAAATAACATAAAATAAAGAAATTTTACCTAGACAATAGTACATCCATAATGATTGCAAAACTGAGCAAGTGTAGCTTGATTGGTTGGTTCCAACGACTATTGAATGATGGAAGGATACTTCCCTGGGGCCTGTGTTGATATTCTTACCAATAAAGTTACCAAAAATTCCTTGGGATCTATAATTTCTTTGAATGGATCCTCGTCTTTCTCAGCATACTTGATATGAGCATTTTTGTTTATGCCCTATAGAAAATACAAAATGTGTCGTTCATTTCTGCTTGAAATATTTACATACAATATATATATATATATATATATATATATATATATATATATATATATATATATATATATATATATATATATATATATATATATATATATATATATATATATATATATATAAACAATGATATTCATAATCTCATACCATATGACATTTTGTGAATTGTGTAGTGTGAAGCAATGATAGATTGCATTTGTATTATGCGACAACTTAAGACCGAAGAACCAAAACTATGGAGAGTTAAAAACTACAATTAATAATCAAAACTCGCAGTCCCAACAATACAAAAGAATATAATTAACAGTAAACAACATACACAATATTTTATCAAGTTTTAATTGACAAACTTTATAAGTCAACTACAAATTTAAAAATCCAAATAGGCTGGAGTCTAATAAACAACTGACTTGTAATTTAATTCAGAACCCTTCTCTATGTAGTCTTATGACTTATCCATTTAATTTTCTCCTTTTTATTTTTTTAAGATGACATCCTACATGCCTGCAGGATTCCTATAGGATGCCATATTTGTCCAACTGACCCTATGGGAAGAGATGGAATCCTATAGGCATGTGGAGGTCTGTTATTTGTCCCCATATGATATATTCTTGTTCTATTCTAAAATTAACGAGTTGCAATTCCTGGTCAATTTGGACCATTATCTCATATATGAGGAACATTATGCACAATATGCACAATTTTGAACTAAAGTTAAATAAACAATTGATATAAGGATGCAACATCAATAAAATTAACCCAGGCTAAACTAAGAAAATAATCAAACTTAGTACAAGAAACTTTAAAATTGGAACTCACTTTTTTCCTACCATCCGATTTATCAATATTGCTCTCAATGTTCATTGAATCAATCACTAACTCGAGCAATAATTATACATCGCCAATTCCTCTGATAGGTATTTTTGCACATTGAACATTGGAAAACATCAATGTTAAGGGAGAACATAAAATGCCACATCAAATTACATTCAATAATCTCTAAAAAACTATCATTAAATGGATAATAGGAATACCTTAATGAGTTTCTCTTGGTTTCAATAATAAATTATTCTCTACTAAATAGGGCCAACCACATGAAGGTGGAATCTCATTCCCCCCCCCCCC
>ML810566.1:0-12460 GCA_009831015.1 Picea engelmannii | reverse complement strand
GGGAAAGGCTATCATAAATATCTGCAACCAACTATAGGACTAGAAAGTATCATATGCTTTGGTCAATCCAAAGGACTTAACCAAAATCTCGTCCATCGACACCCATGGTAAATAATTGCATGTACTCATCACTGAACACCAACCATCGGGTACAATGGTAGGTACCTTTACCAACTGTGGGTCAATAATTCTCCATCCATCATCACTCACACAATTGCTTCTATGGTGAAGGTGATATCCCAAATCTGTATACTGTTGCAAGGGAGAGGACTGCCCATGCTCTACTAAGTACATATCCTCCTTGCAATCCAGTGCATCCCCCTTAATCCCACTGTACAACTCTGTGTGTCTCTGTGAACTACCACTCATAACTGCGTGCCCCTGCATACTCATGTCATCTCCTGTATACACCTACAATATCATGGATCCTGGGTGTACTACGGGGTCATCCTCTACATGAAGGTAAACCAATCCTGGAACATAAATGGAAGTGTCCTCATAACTTCCCCTGGCTCTGGAATCCCCATGTATACGTGTGTGCTCAACTGTCTCAACACCCTTCGTGAAGGGTGGTCCCTGTGACCTATGGACATCCTCATGTATCTCTGGATCATATCTCTCCATACTCATCAGTGATCCTTGGTAATCTTCATGCTCCTCCCTCAACTGGTGCTCCATTGCTAAACCGCCAACATCCTCTCGCAATGTGGTTGAGGGATATATCTGACTCTCTACTGAAATAGATGTAGTGGATCTCTGTCTAATTTCCTCAAAAAGCTCCTTTGATTTGGACTTTGATTCTTGAAGGGTTGTCTGTGTGCCTTCCAAGAATCTCTGTGTGCTCACCAACTCATGAATGAGTCGATCCACCTCAACCTCCTTCTCCCTCAGTGCCCTGTGATACATCTCGCCAACCTCCAATAGGTAATCCCTATCCCTCAACAATTGCTGGTAGTCGACCCTCATCACAATCACTCTCTCCTTGAGTGTATGGAAGTCATCAATGACAAGTCCCCCATCTGAACTATCCTATGCCATCGAGGCCCTCCAACAATAATCTTCCACCAATGCATGTGTATCATCAATGCATCTAGTGGCTACCATGATCATGTCCTCATTGACTCTCAACTGTCTTGCCAAGTGTCGTGACCCCTGGTCACAATTCCGTTGAGGTGCTACCTCATGCCTCTCACTGCTAGTGTCAACAATGGAATCCCCAACAACACACTCCTCAAAATATAAGTCACTGAACTGCCCACTGTCCCTTGTGTTAGTAAGTCCTCCTATATGCCACTGCATTCCATCGCCAACTGCAACCCCTATATGAATCGCACCATATCCTGTATGGGCAGCTGTATCCTCCTGTGCACTCACCCTACTAATATCATTTTCCCCTGGATCCCATACAGATGTGTCTAGACACGTGCTATGGTCATTCTGACCAATAAGGAGTGCATCCTCATCACTATAGATCAATCCTGGGAGTAAGTGTCCCAACAAGCTGTCGGTCTCCACAACCTGGTCCATCAATGGAATATCCAAGAGTGGTGATTCACTCTCCTCATACTGATAGGTATGTGTAAGGTCAACTATCTCCAAGCCATACCTCTCCTCCCGGGTCTGCAGATCCATATGTTCCTTGTGTACAATCCCCACACAAGGCTCCTCTACCATATAATTGGGAATGCCACTGATATCCTCATGTGTCGTGGCTAGCATAGGTGACTGAGAAGATGAAAAATGTGGGTCACTCATCATAGGAATATCATCATTCTCCATACATGACTTCCTGGAATCCATGTCTACACCCACCGGTAGGTCATCCAACCTCCTAATCTCATCATGTCTAAGCGCCAGCACATATGAATCCTCACAAGTGTCACCACTATGCTGAAGTGTTGAATCCTCAACATTACCTGATGGGGAAGATGAAGGATATGCACTATCATCCATACAACTACCCCTCATATGCGCAAGAGTCACTAGCCTTATTGGACTTCTCCAAATAGGAATCTATGGTTGCATTCACATGCATCTCCTCATCCTCGCTGCCATATTGCACCTCAACAATGTGCACCTTCACTTTACCCCTACATCTGTGATTTGGCTTCCAAGGCACTTTGCAATTGTAGAAAGTCTCTCTGCATCTAATGGGTGTAGGATCCATCTATGCTCCTGTCAATCCACTCATTGGTAATGATGTATCTAGATCCTTATCTGATTTTCCCCTTAGGCTGGTAGGAAAACCAACTTTGATACCACTGTAATGTTCCTGACTTGGCTAGTCTAGGAAACACTGCTAATGTGTGTGTAGGATCAAAGGTTTACAACATATAAATGATCATACAAATAATAAACGTGACAAAGGATTGCAAAGTTTGTATTATCATATCTCTGTGGATTACAAAATGGCCGAATGCAGCTGAATAAACTGACAATACTAGACTAGATAAAGATACAAAGGATCTTAGTCGGAATACAAATAAGCAACTAAAAGATAATACCCAGAATATGGGAGCACTGCGGAATCAATGAAGAATGATGGAAGACCTGGATAATCTTCCTGGTGACTAGGGTGTGTATTTCAACACCGAAATTAGCCAACTGGTGTCTTCCTCCTGGAATACACTGAACTATCTCTCCTGAGATGTGCCTCTTCTCCTCAATGACAAGTCATAATCCGCATAATGATGAATTAGATTGCTGCCTCTTCTCTTATAGCTTTCCAAAACCCTAATTCACTGCCGAAACCCTAATTCATTGTTGACCTTTTCCCTCCAAGTGAATTTTACTTTATTTTATTATTCCTTGATTAAATCACTTAATTAATCATTTTACCTCTAAAAAGTGATTTATCCATCCTTATGGCTTCTCCGACCATTGAAAGTCACTTCTCATCATATTATCATGTAGTGTTCTTCTTCCCGATTCTGATGAGCTATTACACTAAGATGTTTCTCCAAGTAATATGCCCATTATGACCTTCTTAGTGAAATTAATTAAGATATGACCCATAATAACTCAAAATTACGGAAATCGTCGAAATGCAATGAAACCAAAACCAAGTTGTGCGGAATGGATCCTGATGATGAACGATGCAAGTCGAGCCCAATAAAAGCCCTCAATATCTCTCGAACTCTCTATCACCCCTATCTAGCTACTCTGGTAGGCATAACACTCTGTAAAGTTATAATGTCCCAAAATGGGGACATTACAGATCGAGAAACCTACGTTAGACTCTATATTATGCCCTCCTAAGAGCACTATCCATAAATCTACCTTTAATCCTAGTTCGCGTGCTACCCAGAACTACAACATAGTTGAAGATTCGACTCAAGCACCGTGTGCTATGTCTGCGTTAGAATTTCTACAACACTGCCCTAGTCAACGTAGAACGCTCTTGGCCACTATTGGCGCTTTTGATCCTGATTCATCCAACAATATAATGTTTTACCTGGATAATTTTACATCTCGACTCTCTCACCAACTTGCTTTCCAAGTTGATGTTGTTGTTCACAATCAAAAAATCCACCGAACTATATTGGATGAGGGAGCCTCTACTTGTGTCATGTCTTTAGCCTGCTGGAAAATCTTGAAATCACCCGCACTTAAAAAATCCCCAATGATGTTGCATGCATTCGATGGGCGAGGTTTTCATCCTCATGGACTATTACAGTCCTTAGTCATTTAGTTAGGCGGTAAAACTGTTACTGTTGATGTTGAGGTGGTCGATGCTCCTCTCGATTACAACTTGTTACTTGGAAGAAGTTGGTTTTATGCTATGATTGTCATTTCTTCGTTGGTATTTCGATGCATACAATTTCCTCATCAGGGAAAAATTGTCACTGTCAATCAGTTAGATTTATGTACACTCGACACTCATGCTCCCACTACCAACAATATTCCATTCTTGGGAGATCACAAGATCACATATGAAAGCGTTGGTGTTGTCTTGTTTAAAGACTCTAGCCTTATGGGTACCTTCCCTACACCACTTCCACCCACCACACATCCTATTGCCACAATCAATATGATTTCGACTATGGTTTACCAATCCTTGGAATCATCTAACCCTTGGATTGTACCTAGTCTGTTGGAATTCGATGCACTAGGTGACACCATGCCACTTAGTCYAGCCGAAACCTCATACGTTGCTATCTAATCTGCCTCTCCCTCCTCGGATGACCAACATCTCTTGGCACCCGACAATTACTCGATGCCATCATGGTTAAATTCCTTGACGACTGCTTTCGACTACATTTCCAATTTTTTTCCTTCCGATGAATCTATAATGGAAATGCTTAGCATCGAAAATGTGCCTTGGGATGATAGCCATCATCAATTCTCTTTTCTTCCACCCCTCGAAGAAATTCAAGAAGACATACACTCTGTCTTCCCTCCTGATGTTGTCGATTTTCCACAATCTCCTATCCTCACACAAGATACTCTTTCTGAGGGGAATTTGGGCAACATTTCATCTATGATATTTATCAACATTTCGATAAAAGAAGGTGTCATGGAAAACATCAACCTCGGTGCTAATTGTTTGCCCGAGGAAGTGGTCTCATATACCACTTTATTTAAAGAATTTCGTGATGTCTTAGCTTGGAGCTACGAAGAGATGCCAGGGATCAATCCATCAATCATTGTGCATGATATTAAAACCTACCCAAGTGTCAAACCTATTCGATAGAAACTCCGCCCGGTCCATCCTAAAATACCACGACCATTAAGGCATAATTTGAAAAGTTATTGAAATCTGGCTTCATTTATCCTGTCCCCTTGACAGAATGGGTTTCGAACATTGTTCCAGTCACTAAGAAGCAAGGGACCATTCGTGTCTGCGTAGATTATAGGGATCTCAATAAGGATTTTCCGAAAGACAACTACCCTACGCCCTTCATCGACCAAATTATTGATAATTGTGCTGGTAGAATAATTTTCTCTTTTATGGATGGTTTCTCGTGGTATAACCAGATTGACATTTTACCTGTTGATTGTCAAAAGTTCCCACCCTTCCAAGTTTTTCAAAAAAAGGCACGCACCCACCCTGCTCCGCTGCATCTCATTATTGCCTTTGGCCCCTTTTCCAAATGGGGCATTGATTTCATGCAGTGTAAGCCTACCTCAGCCGAGGGGCACGGTTATATAATCATCGTCGTCGATTACTTTAAAAAATGGGTTGAGGCTATGCCTACCTTTCTGAATGATGGTCATACTACAACTCGTTTATTTTTTAACCACATCATCACTCATTTTGGTGTTCCACACACCATTGTCACTGATCATGGTTCACACTTTCATAACTAGTGATGAGTGATTTACATGCCAAGTTGGGTTTTCACCATGAGAACTCATCCCCGTACTATCCTCAAGTTAATGGACAAGTTGAAGTTATCAACAAGGTCTTTAAAACCATGATCCAATGGATGGTAGGGGAAAACAAGACATCTTGACACTTACAACTTTTCTTCGCTCTCTGGGCTTATCGGACCTCAGTAAAAAATGCTACTGGATTCACTCCCTTCCAGCTAGTATATGGTATAGAAGTTGTTTTACCAATCGAGTGAGAAATTCCCTCGCTGAAACTCAAAGTAGAACTCCTGCCCCACACTTCTGCTAAAGAAGAACGTTTCTTACACTTGAATAGGTTGGATGAAACATCTCGTGATGTCACTCTCATTAACAAGACATATCAAAAGTGAATCAAGAATCAATACCACAAATCCATCTATCGTCACGCTTTTGCATAAGGAGACCTAGTCCTCGTTTATGACTAGGCTCATGATAAGTTAGGGACATGGAATTTAGAACCTCTATGGCATGGTCCTTACATCGTGAAATGTGTTCTACATAGAGGCGCCTACGAACTAATTGACTACGACAAAATCTCCCTGGGTGAGCCTCAGAACGGGCTTTACCTTAAGAAGTACTATGCATAGAACATCTAACATACGTGCTTTGTACACTATTGTATTTTTAGTTTGGTGTGTCTTTTTATTTTGTGTGCTCGAGTTTTTTCCTTAGCCACTTATACTATGTCTTGTGTTTTCATGCATAGATGACATCTTCCTTTCCTATATTTGTCGGGTTTGCGGATGGCACTAGTCGACACACCCAGAACATTGCTTTTGCAGCTTGGGTCATTTACCACTCTGACGAGTTGGTGAGTTCCGGAGGTATTTTCTTAAGATCAACAACTAAAAACATGGCAGAATATCATGTTGTCATCGAACTTTTAACCAAAGCCTCCTCCCTAGGTGTTTCTCGCATGATTACCAACCTAGACTCCCAATTCGTGGTCTATAAACTTAATCGAATCTATGCTATTCTCAATCCTATCCTACTACGTCTCCACTTACGAGTTTGTCGTCTTGAACGAATGTTTGATTTTATTGAATACATACACATACCAAGATAACTCAATACCATTTCAGATTTGTTAGATAATTACATCATGGATAGGTATCTTGCACATAGATAAGTTTTCATAAAGGAAATAAATCACATCACATATCATCATGTAAATTAAAAAACATCACATAAAATACATCGTTATTTTCAAATCATTTGGCACTGTAAAAACTCGAAAATGTATATATATACAACGTGATTGAAAATGTTTGATTACATCAAAAAATTACATAGAAGGGAAAAATGTTGGGTCCTCGTGCCCATAACATCGTCATAAAGAATATACAAAAATATCATCAGTGAGGTCCTAGTCCTCCCGCATCACATTGTGCTCTGAGTAGCACATCACCGCACAGGCTACTCGTCTCAGTAAAGAGTTAATAATTTCAGGAAATCCCATTGTGTGTCTCTGCAAGTGCAAGGGTACATTCTCCCTCTCAAGGGGAGGAATACCCGTCGTAAGACCACAGAGGTTTGTCTCCACCTCTTGGAGACCCCCTACTATTACTACTACCTGAGCATCCCCGCGACGCCCCAATGCTGGTATCTCTGCCGGACATGTTGCTCCCTTGTCTACATGATGAAATGATACACCCGTTAGAAACTCTCCTATGTACCCAAAAAAATAATATAGGTTTAAAATAAAAAAAACACACTTGAAAAAATATTTTTTGGTTTCTTAGCAGACGCATCCTAGTTTACCCCATATGGAAGGACCAGGTCCATGCTTCCCCAGAAATATACTTCGGCATATGGAAAATATTCTATCACAATCAATTGGCATCCCAACCAAACGAAGAAATCACCAGTGAATTTGAACTCTGAATTTGAGCCTAGTCTTGGAGACAAGTTAGTCCATTTCTCCATACATGGTTCTCCCACTGGTCGTATTGCTAATGCAATTTGAGGTTGCATCAGAGGAATGCGTTCTAAGAAGAACGAAACCAAGAATGAACCATACCCGAAATGCTTCTGCTGCTCTGCTCTGCATCTCGTAATTTGCTCCTTCACATTCTGAAGGAACCCTGCACTCCAATTAAACAATGTTGGCTCTAGAAACTATAAACCATAGACCACCTGTGATCTTGAAACTAGGTGCGCGCTGGTACTTCCCGCTATGCTCGTAATGGAAAACATAATGGATCGAAGAGGTAGGTCCCTGATATCTTTGATTGTGATTCTACCTCCCACTAGTCTTGCTCATGGGATACAATGGTTTTCCAGGTACTCATCCATAGGCGCAGGAAGTGCCCTCTGTCCAGACAAAAATATGGGTGCCCCTCTTTTCGAGAGGCCGGTTAGGAAGTATACATATTACAACTCGATGGTGAGAAGCTACGTTCGAATTTGGAATCCTTGTTCCACAATGTTCCATAACCCGATCATATGCTCAAGAAGAAGAATCTCTTTCTTCATTTTTTTCATTTTGAAGAACTTGAGGAGACCACAATTCCTCAATGCAGCCCATGCTCGGGGAATTTGCAATGTGACCACATCATCGAGCTCATGTTCTCTTTCTTTCCACTCGATCATGATTATTTCCGAAGTTACCTGCAATCATCAACAACCAAAATTCATTAATCACATCTTTTCGGTGATTTTTGGGTAATTAAAAAAACTTTCAAAAATTGTTTTCATTGTCTATGAGGCCAACACCCATCTCATATGCATATTAGTTCACCAATGTAACCCTACAACAATGATCAAGGCTCTTTAAAAATAAAAACGCACACCATTCATGATTTGAGAAAACGTTGGAAGTTTTGGGCAACGCCCTCTCCACCACTACACCAGTGTGTTGGCATGCATTTCAACAGCTTGTAGGGGTGCTTTAAAAAACAAGCAACACTCTCCCACTAAATCTAGAGGAGCGCCGATCTTTTTTGGGCGCTTGAGACAACCCAGGGCATCATTTTTTGCACCCAACCATTGCCCAGAAATGAATTTTGAACCATACAAATGAAAGAAAGGAAGAAAAACAATAACCTGGTTGAAACGATGAGGAAAATGGTTGACCGTAGCTCCAACACCGAACAATGCAAGATTCACCTCCAAAGCACAAATTCTCCACTGCTACAAATATTTGCACAAATGAAATGGTAAATGATATTATTACCACATTTTACTATTATACATTTCATTTTTGCATAAGATATAGTTATTTTTGGGTTTTTGAAAATATTTTGGAGGCCTTATTAATCCCCTGGAATGCAGTTTTGACATTATTGGTAGTTTTTCAGAGCAATTTTGTTCATTTTTCATCTTGTCACATTCACGAGCATAGTCTTAGTTCATTCTCAAGCTCAAACACATAAGAACGCGTCGGGTAAACTTTTATCTCTTTTTCGGACCCACATGGATACACGAAAAAGGAACCCCTTGGAGTCGTCTTTAAGATCTTTTTAGACTCTCTAAACATGAAAAGATTGCTGAGTGATCTTGCTTCCTTTCCCACTCGTTAAAAATTTTGACAGGGCATCTTTCGAGTGATAATTTATCTCTTTTTCGGCCTCGCGAGACTAAAATTACCTAAAAGGACAACCCTGAAGACATCTTTAAGTCATTTTCAATCTCTCTAAATATGAAAAACCACTGAGTTTACCTTCTCTGGACTCGTTAAATGATCATACATTGAAGGGCCCATACGAGACCTAACCCTTACTTCTTCTGGTTTGTTAAACAAAGGAAGAGGGACTTACTGAAGGTGAGTTATATCAAGAATGCATTACCCTCCTCGAGCTCGTTAAATAAAAAAGAGGTACTCGTCTATCTGGATGGGGGGAAAATTCAAGGAAGCAAGCCAAGCAGTTTTTTAGAACATTATCAGTGATTCTTACGGTCACCCTTGAACACAACACTTTGTCTTTGCATACATTTTAATTTGTTGAACCTCTGCACTGAACCAATACTCTGAGTTTTCTTACTCCTTTGGGTCACCTGATGGAAGTCACCATATCCACTGCATTATCGTGTTTTGGTCCAAGTCACGTTTCTGTTGTCGTGCCTCAGTGTTCAAGGGAAGTGTCTGCCTCAAGAGTCAACCATCACAAATTTCTGTTTCAACACCCATGTCAGTCCATGTTCTTTTGATCCACCAATTACATCTCTGTGTCAGTTTCGTGTCATTGATGGGGGATACATCAAGGCCCTCCTTCGACGAGTCTATTCCTATCGACTTCAGCGCATTATCCAGGAACTAGACTTAGAAACTAGTTAGTACCTTGGGACCTACATGCCTTAATGGTAGACCTCCTTACGTCCGATAGTGGATTTAAATCATTGACCTCTGATCGGATGATTCCAGAGATGTTTGAATTCATCTCATCCATTCACATTCATTGGAATGTACTAGAGTACCTTGGGAATCATTGACATCAAAGGTGATTTCCCTCGCACTTGTTAATGGTTTACCTCATTGACCGGTAATCAAGTGGTTTATGCCATGTTCGACATCAGAACATATATTCACATGGTTAGATTCATACTACATCGGGATCAGTAAGAAGACCCTGGGTTATGTCATCACTCTTATCTGTACTTTACCCAGGTTGCGACAGAGTTTATTTTGAACGTTGACACATATATTGTTACATAGATCCACTTTGTATTGGTCATGGCTATGTCTTGTCGTCTCGTAGATCCACCGTGTATTCTTCGTGGCTATGATCAATTTAGGTCATAGGAGTATAGATACACATTGTATATTCAGTGGCTATACCTTTTTATCAGTATAATTATGGATCCGCAGTGTATTTTATGGCGGCCATACCTTAAAAGTATTTATCACTCAAGCATAGGTAAGCTTGCCTTGGGTTTGAAACATGTCATCACATTTGTTTGATGGTTGTGTGCAACTTCTATCAGGTTCTCTGAGTTCGTACCCTTGCTTGAATAAGTCTACAAATTACTTCAGTCATTAGTTCTCATATTCTAACTTTGCACTTTGGGGGGCAATCTTCTACACATCAAAATTACTCATTAGGATGATGGCCTAGTGTCATCATTACCAATGTCGCAAGTGTCGTATTTTGCATACAAGTGTCGCAAATATCATACTGTTGTCCTATCCATGTTGTGTCTCAGATGACATTATCAAGAACACTTACAAGACACCTCAAAATACTGGTTATGAAGAGGAGAAGTCATTTGACAAAGAGTGCAAGTCTTTTTCAACTGAGAAAACCACTAAAAAATCAATTTTGGAAGGCAACGCTCACCTATACACGGTCAGGGAGTGCCAACGCTCTGTGACCTCCTTTGGGGGAGAATTCCAACGCTCTGTACCCCATTCTGAGGGAGCACTGGCCTTTTTTGAGCGAATCTTTGGATTGTTGAGAGAAATCAGGGAAGAATCCCTTCATATCTATAGTTGGTTTGATTCAGATCTGAGGTCAAGGCTCGACCTTAGGGAAGATACACAATTAAAAGAGAAGAATCCTCAACTTATCCCAAGGATATCTTAAGTGGTTAGGCCTCTCCAAGCCTATATAAGGAGGCCTCTTCATGGTGAAAGGAGAGACATTGTGAAGCATCAAACTTATGATCTCATAAGGGAGATATCATTGAAGCATCAACATTTTGTGTGGATTATTATCTCAGAGTTTCCAAGAATGCTTTACCCGTAATGCTTCCTTTTATGCTTGTGAACTTGAACCCATCCTTCGCCACTGTGAGAATATTCTATTTATAATATGAGGGAGTAATCAACCTATTATTAATCACAAATAATCTTGGGAAACCTTTCTTCTGCAAGGATTCAGTCTTGCTGAAAAACCTCTGTACCGCGACATCCATTGCCTAAACTCTTTCCTTGAGTTGTAGCATTAGTCCCCTCTTGGTCAAGACTCTCTTAACTTCAAGAATTGTTTCAGTCCTATCCTCAATTTGCAGGGCTTCCATCTCTTCTTTTGATTTAGAATTCAAGAATTTGATTATCTCGTTGGCCTTTTTAGGCATTTCTCCCAGTTCTCCCTTTATCCCGTCGATGGCCTATTTGGCTATCTGCACTATATCATGTTGTTCAAAAATGATTTGTATCAGGGGTGAAATCTCTATCACTAACTGACAGATGTCCAACCAAATATTTTATTTGGCCTCTGACATAGTCTTAGCCATGATTGTTTCTTTCTGCAGCTGTTATAGTTCTTGTTTGAGTTTTTTTGACTTATACCTCTCAGTGTTGTCGCTGGCCTGGAATGTGGAATTCTGTTTTTGGAGATTTTGAATCTCTTCTTGCAGTTTTCTGATTTCTGCCCCTTGCAGATACATATCTTCCATTGCTTTTTCCAATTGGTCTGCTACATCTGGAGCTATCACTTATGTTGCTACTATAATTTCCCCTGTGGTAGTTGATGTTGTCGTTGTTGTACTGACTCCTGTGATTGAGACTGTGTTGACGGGTGAAATTGACCGCTCGTCAACTGGAGGGGTGGATCCAATCCGGGGTTGTCTAAATAACCCAAGCCGTTTGGGATGATCCACTCCGACGGGTTTAGTGGCTATGTTGGCCGATCTAAGTCCTAGGAAAATGAAAGAAAAACAAAGCTAAAAAACTAATCTAAGTGAAAAATAAGCAACTACAACAAACTATATACAAATCGAAAACTATATATACAGTTTACTTACTAATATTATACAACAATAATTCTATGAAATTAAATGTTCAGCTATAAACAAAATTAGATCTCAGTGATATATGTACAGTACTTACAGAATACAAATTTTGATCTAAATTTGCAAAAATCATTGGTAAAATGTCTTATGACAGCGAAACCATTATTTTTGGATTTTTTATATCTTTTCTGTGAAAGAAGAGAAGTGAAAACTAACTAAGCTGAGCAACTAAAATAATAATCCTAACTGTAAATCTGAACTATATATCTATCTAAACTACTGAGAATTCTCGAATTTATTAACTGTTAAATTGCAAATAATAAACTAACCTGAAGTAACGCTTCCTATTTGTCCTGTGCATAGTACTTGATTTAGTTGTTTGATGGGAGGAAACCCGCATCAGATTTTCCACAAGCTTCTTGTAAACAGGAAG